>CM017899.1:8499800-8568629 GCA_008369825.1 Triplophysa tibetana
TACCTACTAGGCACTGAGTTTGAAGCGCTGCGATGCCTGGATTTTTGAGATATGCTTTTCATCAAGAGAAGAAAATGTGATATTTCGATGCTCGGGACGGGGTGTGTGCGTGCGGTTGCTCATGGCCATCATGTGTGTCCAGTTAAGGCTCTGCGAATTTATGTTTTGTTTTGTTTGATTGTTTTTGTAGATCCTGTTCTTAGCCATATGTTTAGGTAAGAAGAGAGGTAGATAGCACACTGACCCAACCTGCTGGAGGGTGGGAAGGTGCTTTCGCAGGCACACGCCCCCCCGGATGCCAGTCCTACATGTCGCCCGCAGAACGTGGGCTGACACGGGGTTTACGCAATGGTTGTTAACCTTGCGAAGGTGTTTGGGAGTAGCCCAACCCTCAGCTCTAAAGATGTCTGCTAGTGAGGCGCTTCTGACCAGTTCCCAGGAGGTGGCTATACCCTGTGTGGAGTGAGCCCTCACTGCCAATGGGCATCGGTGATTCTGAGATCGGTATGCCGTGGTTACGGCATCCATGACCCAGTGCGCCAGCCTCCGCTTGGAGACAGCCTTCCCCTTCTGCTGTCCTCCAACACAGACAAGGAGCTGGTCAGAGCTTCTGAGCTCTGCGTGCGGCCCAGGTAGAGGCGCAGTGCACGTGTTGGACACAACACGGATCGGGTTGGGTCTTCCTCCCTGATGGGGATCGCCTGCAAGTTCACCGCTTGGCCCCGGAAGAGAGTACTCTTGGACACGCATCATGGCCTGGGTCTCAAGATAACATGAGAGTTGTCAGTGCCGAATTCAAGGCGATCCAGGGACACCGAGAATGCTTGGAGGTCCCCTACCCTCTTGAAGGAAGTGAGCGTCATCAGGAGGGCCGTTTTACTCGTCAGGTGAGGAAGATCGGAACCTCCGAGGGGCTCTTGGGGGTTCCAAGAGGGTATGGAGCGGAGACGAGGCGAATTCCGCCCTCTCGTGCCTTAGGAACCTGGTGACCAGGTCGTGTTGCCCTAGAATCTTTCCATAAACTGAGTCGTGATGAGTGGCGATAGCGACCACATACACATTCAGTGTGGAGGGGAGATGTTGGTCTCCAGTCTCTAAAGAAGGACAACACAATCCTGATCGAGCACCTCAGTGGGTCTTTCTCATTGAGAGAGACACCAGGACGAGAAGAGGCGCCGTCTAGAGGTGTATAACCAACTGGTAGATGGGGCCCAAGCCTGGGTGTTGGTCTCCGCCATAGAGGGGGAGTAGCCAACTCAGGATCTTCTCGTCCGGTCTAGAGCCCAGACATGGGTGTTCCAGAGGTCTGATCTGGGAAGCAAGAACGTGCCCTTCCCCTGAGAGAGTAGGTCCTCTGTCAGGGGAATGGGCCAGGGGAAGTCATTGTCCAGAGCCTCAGCTCTGAAAGCCAAGTGCGGTTGGGCCAGTGTGGCGCAACCAATAACACTTTGTACTCCTCTTCCCTGACCTTGCACAGTGTTTGTGCGAGGAGGCTCATTGGGGGGGAAGCATACTTTCGCCCGTCCCGCGGTCAGCTGTGCGCAAGGGTCTCCGTGCCGAGGGGGCCTCGGACAGGGAGTACCAAATCGGCAATGGTGGTGTTGCGGGAGGCAAACAGGTTTACATGGGCCTGCCCGAACAGCATCCAAATGAACTGGACTGCGTGGGGGTGTAGTCGACACTCTTTGCAGGCGTTTACTGAGGAGAAAGCGCATCAGCTGTCTGGTTCAGTTTGCCCGGGATGTGTATGGCCCATAGGCAACGGGTCACCTGTTGACTCCACCGGAGGAGGCGTCGAGCAAGTCGTGAGCGTACGCCTCCCTGACGATTTGATGCACGGCACACCTGTATTGCTGTCCTCAGACCAGCACGTGCCGTGTACTATGAAAATATGACAGTCTGTATGTACTATGGACAATATATACAGAAGGATATATACTGTGAACATTAATGTACAGGTGGTTATGAACAGATAACAATTTAGACTATACAATAGTGCAAGTGACTTAAGTGTGCATTGATTACAGACATTAGCTATTAAAGTTAGAGTGCAGTAGATGAGTTAATAAAGTTATTAAGGTTACAGTGCAGTAGATGAGTTAATGCGGTTATTAAAGGTACGGTGCAGTACATGAGTTAATGCAGTTATTGAAGTTATGGTGCAATAGATAAGTAGATGCCGTTAATAGAGTTACGTGCAGTAGATGAGCTAGTGCAGTTAATAGAGTTACTAAGTTACTAATACAGTTATTGAAGTTACAGTGCAGTAGATGAGTAGATGCAGTTAATAGAGTTACTGAGTTACTAATACAGTTATTGAAGGTATGGTGCAGTAGATGAGTAGATGCAGTTAATAGAGTTACTAAGTTACTAATACAGTTATTGAAGTTACAGTGCAGTAGATGAGTAGATGCAGTTAATTGAGTTACTGAGTTACTAATACAGTTATTGAAGGTATGGTGCAGTAGATGAGTAGATGCAGTTAATAGAGTTACTAAGTTACTAATACAGTAATTGAAGTTATGGTGCAATAGATGAGTAGATGCAGTTAATAGAGTTACAGTGCAGTAGATGAGTTAGTGCAGTTATTGAAGTTACAGTGCAGTAGATGAGTTAGTGCAGTTATTGAAGTTACAGTGCAGTAAATGAGGTAATGCAGTTATGAAAGTAGTCCATTAGTGCAAATGAGCATTCAGTGTAATATTCCTTGTGTGCAAGTGAGCAGTATAGAGTGCAAATGATGCTGTGTGTGTGTAAACAGTCCGGTAGAGCAGATACATCAAGTACTGGTGTGTACAGTTCAGTCATGCATGGCAGCCCTGCAGTGCAATGTAAACAATGTAATAGCAGCATTAAAGTTAAAGTTATGAGGGTAGTGAAATCAGTGGGGGGCAGAGTTCAATAATGAAACAGCTCTGGGAAAAAAGCTGTTTCCTAGTCTGCTGGTTCTTGTCCGGAGGGACCTGAAGCGCCTACCGGAAGGCAGGAGAGTAAACAGTCTGTGAGCGGGTTGAGAGGAGTCCTTGAGAATGCTGCGAGCTCGACGCAGACAGCGTTTCTTCTGGATGTCCTCAATGGAAGAGAGTGTAATCCCTGTGATGCGCTGGGCTGTTTTCACCACCCGCTGCAGTGCCTTGCGCTCAGCAACAGAACAGTTCCCGTACCAGACTGTGACACAGTTGGTAATGTGCAGCAATAGAAGTTCACCAGGATAGTTGAAGACAGTTGGTTCTTCTTCAGTGTCCTCAGAAAGAAAAGACGCTGGCGAGCCTTCTTGACCAGGCATGAGGTGTTGGTGGTCCAGGACAGGTCCACCGAAATATGGGTCCCCAGGAACTTAAAACTGGAAACACGTTCAACAGCCATCCCATCAATGTGGATGGGGTCGTGTGTGCCTCCTTTCGCCTTCCTGAAGTCCACGATGATCTCCTTTGTCTTGGAGGTGTTAAGGAGCAGGTTGTTGTTTGATAACCATGTGGCCAGGTGCCGGACCTCCTCCCTGTAAGCAGTCTCATCGTTGTTGCTGATGAGACCAATCACTGTTGTATCGTCTGCGAACTTGATGAAGGAGTTAGATCCATTCACAGGCCTGCAGTCGAGTGTGAAGAGACACTCATCCCATGAGATGAAACGAGACGCAAGATTAATCATCTCGAGGACAAGATTTTTACACTATTTTTAAGTAATCCTCAGTAATCAAAGATATATGAAGACATTTTTTTCATGAATTATAATATGACTAGTGGCAGTGGATCATCAATACTAATTTCACCATCACACTCCATCATGCTGATATCACAAGACCTTGGCGCGAAATCTTGTCACATTTTAATCATGTGTGATCTTGTGGCACGATGCAAATTATTTTCAGTTTGGACAGCCCTAACATTTATTTTGGACTGGGACTTTTCTTTATCTCTGTCTAGAAAACCACCCCTAAAAGATTACGTCACTGATTACAAATTTGTTATGTAATCTGTAATCAGTAACGGATTACAGTTCATAAGTAATATACTGACTAACATTGTATTTACTGGGATTAAACAAGGTTTATGGAATTGAGTTTACTGTGATCGGAGGGAGTGAAGTAAGGTTACCCCCCTGTTTTAAGTGGCTCTGTTAACATTGCATCTGGCTATACAAATTGATGATGTTTAAAACTCGTATGTTATTGACACGCCAGTAGCTCTGGTCCAAATTTCCATGTTGCTTTTTCTGACCAAGATCCGCCCATCTACCTAAAAATAACATGACAATCCAGAGTTCTTTTCATTTGTGAAATTATTGGGAAAGAGGTTCTAAGTCTGTCTATACAAATGTAAAAGGTTAAAGGACAATAAACAATTTTGAGGTAAGAAATTTTAATTACATCTCTGATTTTGATATTGAAAGTTTAATAACAATACATATTAAAAAAAAGATTTAACATATTAAAACAGTTTGCTATGAAGTCACATTGTGTGGAAAAAAAGGCTTAAAGTTACCTTTTCCTTCTGTAATTGTGAGTAAAAACATAATCTCCTGCACAATAAGAGAATAGGGCTAAAAGGGAATATAATATTTAATTCGTTTTTACTTTTAGAATGGATAACTCTACACTCCTTTGTATTTTGAGCAGATTTTTGTAACAAGCCGTAAATAATAAAAAAATAACATATAGTTCAGTCCCCAACCTGCAATAGTAAATGAATTGAGTTCAAACATTTAATGTGTTTAATTCATAATACAAGACATTATAATCTGAACGATTAACGACTTTTGATTGCTACACATAAGAAAAATCCTCTACGTTTCTTTTCATGCATCTTCTGCATTTTCAAAACCGTCAACAGTGACTGTCTGATGTTGTGATCCATCTTTTTTCAGTGACATGTGAGAGACTCATACCAAACTATTACAAAATATACAGAAATCTTTTTTTTTCATTTAATAATGGCATTTAGTAGCTAAATATGATGTTTGAGACAAAACAAGAAGAAATTGAACACCCAAGTTACTTATAGTTTAGTATGAGCAATTTTATGATGTTTTTATTCCTGTTTGCTGCTTTCTGTATTGGTTATGGTGTTTCATTCAGCCTTCTCGTTATATTTTACATTTAAAAACTCAGAGATGAAGCAAAAATTGGTATTGGGCTTTTCAAAAGACGTTTTTACTCCTATTTGAATCTCATAATAAAATATAGCCACAGCGCTAAAACTATTTTTATACAGTCAAATACCGCCCAGCAGTGACCGGTGACATGACACGACACATGCACATTGAACTATTTGAATGTTAACTACGTACTGTACCTGAACTACTAAACTACCTTTTTCTTGTTTTTATTTCATATTCGAAGGGTTTTGTAACTGCTTACAAATAATAAATGTCTTGGATGACACCACAAGCTGCTTTCATAAAATACTTAAAGACTAGTAATAGGAGTTTCTTAAGTTAGTTACATGAAAGGTAGATTAATAAATCAAGACTTCTAATAAAATGATTACAGTGAAGGTAGACTGCCATAGAAAAACAATGATTTTGGTCATTTTAAAAAAACACTGATTTTCTTACATCCAATAGTCAAAAGATTTTAACTCAGTTTTTATGCCAAAAATTTGATGATTATAGTATTCACCGGCACGATTGCATTATTACCAATAATAGTGGGCAACTTGAATCTTGTTTCTTTTTTAATTATTTTATTTCACTTTTTGTTTGTATTAGTTTTCTGTCAGTGGTGTAACGCCATCGACAATAACAATGGTGATAAATTCCCATGAAAGGCTATTTTTAAAAATGATGGCTAATTCACCTAAACTATCATGATGAGGCACGACACATCTATAAATTATACCAATAAACATGTTTTTTTTTCCAATAAAAATCCTACATACTGACACAGCATCTACAGAATCTAAAGAAAAGGCTTTTTAGAGTGAACAAGAAAGTTTTCATATTTAAATAACTGATTTCCATAGTACTCTTCTGTTTGTATATTAAAATGATTCATAGTCAAAAGATCTTCCAGTCCATGCAGCCTTATTTAGACGGAGTGAATTGATGCAATTTCCACCTTGGGGAATCAGAACAAGTTTAACACAATTATTAAATAAAATATATGCAAATCTGCTTTTTAGAACAGCTATGCTATTGTTTAAAATAGTTTTCTTTTTAACGGTGTTCTATTTCTTGATCTTTGTTGGTCTTTCTGTTTCTCTCATAGATCAGCAGAGCGAAGCTGTGAGAGCAGTGATGGACATGAGTTATTTTGTGCTGCTGCTGCTGCCAGGTCGGTGTCATCGTTTAAATATGTACATGTGTACGTGCATTCATTTAAACATGTTTATTTTAACAGGGCTTCTGTTCAGCACTTCTGTTCCGTTTACCCGATATTATTACTACATAAACACTAGAATGTCATGGGCAGAAGCTCAGAGCTACTGCAGAATGAAGCACACTGACCTGACTACTGCAGATGCAAAGATTGATCTGTACAGGATGCTAGTTGCAGTAAATGATGGATACAAGGGATCAGTGTGGATTGGACTGAAGAGAGGGACACAGCGTCAATGGGGTTGGTCTTCTGGAGATAATACTCTTACACAGTACAGTAAATGGGCTACGGAAGATCTTGATCAACCATGTGGCTATTTTTCCAACGGATTTTGGTATGATTTGCCATGCTCGACACCCATACACTTTGTGTGCTATAATGGTGAGTAGTTAGTATTTCGTCTGTATTTGTAATTAGTTAAACTGAGAAGCGCCGAAACTTGATCTTATTTTTGATCTCTTAACAGAAAGTAATGCATACTTCAGACTCTATTCTCCTAGAACCTGGAAAGATGCTCAGAGTTACTGTAGACAGTATTACAAAGATTTGGTCACTATTAAGAGTGCTGAAGAACAGGCCGGGCTACATGCACTTGTTGGAAATGGACCATCGATCTGGATAGGTCTGTTCTCTGACTCTTGGCAGTGGTCTGACAGATGGAGTCTCTTCTTCAGAAACTGGGCAATATCACAACCAGTTGCATCTTCCGACTGTGCCGCCATGTCAACAGCTGACTCTGGGAAATGGGGTGCTGAAGTCTGTGATCTAAAGTATCCTTTTATCTGCTATGGATGTGAGTTTACAAATAAGTTCAGTTGTATAGCTTTATGAGTTTATTGCATCTGTGTGTCTGTTTTTGACTGTCATTCAGGTCATCGGTTATTTTAATAAAGTGAAAACTCAGTTTATGTGATTGGCTCTCTGCTGTGATCCACATTAGAACCGTTTGTGTGTTTGTGTCATTTTAAAAGGAATTTGACAGAAATTAGGGGTCTCACGGTACCATGAACAAATTGTATGAAACTACAATACCACAATGCTGTGCCATGTTTGTAATTAAAATCAACAAAATAAACCAAATTCCTTAATACACAGGTCTAAATGAAACAGCTTGTATACAACAAAGTAAAAAATATTATTCTGTATAATACAATATTTTGTAGTAATAACTATAGTAATTGGATAAGTTGTAGCAAATACTGTAGTATATTTTAATACAGTATTTGCTATGGTAGGACCCAAAAACAGTCTAGGAATTCTTTTACATTTGACTCTACTAAATACTTGAGTACACTGAACATATTTCACACAAATGTGCGACAGGTTTAATTTACACTGCAATGTTTATGAGGGGAAATATTTGAATCATTCAACCAATTTGTTAAAAATGAATTAATTATTCAATAACGAAGCAAGTGTCTTGATGAATGAGTCACTGAATCATTATCTTGTTCCACTCATTCAAAACGCAGATTAATTAAGGTGAGAAATGTTGCAAAAAGGCAGATGTACAGTAAGTGTTCAAATGATTGTAAATGCACACATGCACCATTATTTACGGAACAACAATACTAATGTTTAAAAAATCGGTATTGGGGGTATTTTTAAATTTTAAGCACAATTTTTACTTCTGCGTCAGACCTACACCGTAGCCAACACTCTTAAAAATAAAGGTGCCTTAAAGGTTCTTCACAGCGATGACATAGAATAACCATTTGTCATTCCACAAGAAACCAATCAATCAAAGATTCTATAAGGAACCATCTCTTTCTAAATTTTTTATCATCTAAAGAACCAATTTTTCGCCACAAAGAACTTATTCTGAAACAGAAAGGTTTTTCGGATTTTAACGGTTCTCTGTGGAACCAAAAGGTTCTTCTATAGCATTGAAGAACCTTTTGAAGCAATTTTTTTTAAGTGTGTACACATAGCTACGTTGCCTAAACCACAGCCTGACACGCACTTCTCGAACTATACACTCTTTAAAATAAAGGGGCTTAAATGGTTACTCACAGCTATGCCTTAGAATAACCATTTTTGGTACCACAAAGAACAATTAATTCAAAGGTTCTTTCAAGAACCATTCCTTTCTTACTTTTTATAATCTGAGGAACCTTTTTCGCCACAAAGAACCTATTGTGAAACAGAAAGGCTCTTCAGATATTAAAAGTTCTTTTTGGAACCAAAATGTTCGTCTATGACATTGAAGAACCTTTGCTGTGGAGAATAATTTAGGCACCTTTATTTTTAAGAGTGAATGATTTCCTTTTTAATTAATTACATATTAAAGATTATGATATTACATGACCCGTATGACAGTTTACTGAATGAAATTAACTGACAGATAAATGAAAGTGAAACTATAATGTTAATAAAGGGTGCTCACTCTCTTCATATATCCTTACAATCCCATTTTTCATTTTTTTCCGTCAAAGCACCCAAGATTCGTCTACGAAAGTACCACTATTTAAATGATACTAGGACATGGACTGAGGCTCGAAATTACTGCAGAGCCAGATTCACTGATATGGCAACTGCAGACACCATGAGTGATGTGAACAGGATGATGAACACACTGGATCCCGGATACAACGGATCAGTGTGGATTGGACTACAAAGGATCATACCCACACGTTGGGTATGGCCTTCAGATAGCACCTCAGTTTCCCAGTACAGTAACTGGAGTCCAGGGGAACCAAATGGTAATTGGGAGTGTGTAAAGAGTTTGAATGGAAGCTGGTTTGATGAGGACTGTACTCTGACTCTCCCATTTGTGTGTTTCAATGGTGAGTCTTTAAATCTCTTTAATTTTTCGTCCAGTCAAGTTGATTCCTGGCTAAGGTTTGTTCCTTCTCTTGTGTTTGTGAACAGACAGCACTGGTTATGTGCATATTAACACTCTTCTGACTTGGAGAGATGCTCAGAGTTACTGCAGACAACATCATACGGGTTTGGCGAGTGTCAGCAGTCCAGAGCAACAGCGTCTGATCAGTAATGAATCTTCCTTCTGGATCGGTTTGTTTCTGGACTCTTGGCAGTGGTCTGATGGGTCGAGGATTAACTTCAGATACTGGCAAACTGAATTATCATCCACGATTACAGAAACTGGTGTCTGTGTTGCCATTTCAACAACTGACTCTGGAAAATGGGTCTATCACAGATGTGACCAAGAGTTACCCATTATCTGCTTTGGAGGTGAGTGTTCCCAGTTGATAACTGATATCAAAAATGGCAAGAGTCATACATTTCTTTTAGATACTATTTACGTAGCAGCCCTGCAGATTTTTTTTACAACTATTAATATTAAAGAAACAATGTGCATTAAAACGGTGAAAAGGGCATTTGAATACAAAATATACTGTAGACCTTCTATCAATAAGTGGGGCATGTTGTCATGTTATATTTTAGGAACTAGTCTCAGAGTTCTGAGAATCGTATTTTTTTGTGTGCTCCTCTAGACGACAAGTTAATTAAAAAACAACTGGTCAGACTCAACTTGTCCTGTGGTGGAAAATGCAAGTTAAGTGATACTTCACTTCAGACAACCCTTCTAAATGAGGTACGTCTTTGTGTACAAAATCGATCAAAGTATTTCGGACGAAGTATTTTTTTGCTGTTTATGATTAAATATAATAAACTGGTCGCTTATATTATACATTGTATAAGCTTTTCTTATACACTATTGAACTGACAATGTAATAGCACAAATAAAATATTTCTTATCGTTATTTTTCTTTGCATAAAACCAGGACGGTTTACCTCTAAACGTTTAGTCTAAAAGTGTGTTTGTCTGTGACCTCAACTTAAAATCTCTTGAATGTAAATGTAGCAAAATATTTAAAAATTTTACCCCCTGTGTGGTATTTTGATCTGTGGGATTTTTTTATATTTGCTCAAAAATGCAGTAATTGTGTTTTTCTAACACCAACACTTTGTGTTGTTTTAAATACGAATGACACTGTCGCAAACATTGGCTAAATAGCAAAAACTATGTATGATATCTAGCTAAAATATATCCCATAATTTCTCATAACTTGATTACTTTCCAGGTAAAGAAAAAGCTACAACGTGTGGGACTGGGAAACTACATCTGGGTGAGGTGGGGAAGGATTGGATAAAATGCATTTCATCTGAGAGCAGCTGTTCAGCAGGATTAATACAATAATAATGTCATGGGTCTACTTATCTATCATTCACTGCTCTAAACGCACTCAAATAATAATATGTCAATTAAATATTTCTTGTTTTACACTGTTTTCATTTACATGGCATGCATGGGATTAAGATTTACAGACTTAATGATGTAACATCTTTAAATTCAGATGATTCTGCAAAAGTTGTTTTTATTGACAGTCTTGTATATGTGTATGTATGCTGATAAAACAAGAACTATATTTACTCAGTACTGTAATGAATAGCTAAACATGGGTTAATCCCCAAATAATGTAAAACAAAGTTTATGTTGTACAATACTGCAAAAAAACAATAAGACAACCCTTATAAGAAAGATTATTCAAATACTCTTGATAAATCTAGAGGTCTGCTTTATATATGTTTTTGCATGTTTTAAGGTCAATTGTGAAGGTTCTGGGAGCATTCTTACGGTTAAAGTTTGCCACAACAGCTAGTTCTTAAAACATGAGTGGCATGACCACAAGAGCAAAATTTAAATGCCATTTAAAAATAAAAACATAATGTTTGTTTAATTATTTACATTATTGTTATTCATTGCATAGTAAATCACTATTAAATCTTACATATTTCCAAAACTAAGATATTTTATAGTCATTTTATAATATCAAAATGGTATCAAATAAATTGTCTATTTATTGTTTCAAAAATCATGTTTGTAATGTATCATGTTTTTATTGTGTCAGCTAGCTGTATTTTTTTATTTTTACTTAATCAAAACAACCCACTGTTTGAATGACATTACTTGATGAACAATAAAAGCTGAGATATGAATTTTGTTTATTTTGGTTACTTATTTTATTTAACTTGTTTATTTTTATATTTCGAATATTTCATAATGTTTATATGACTTGGACACTAAATTATAATCTATTTCTGCGCATTTTGTTCCTTATTACATGTTTTTGGGCTTATTTTATCGTATTCCTGATAGGGAAGCTCAGGAGTCAGAAGCAGGGTAGTAAGAATCTTTAATATAACCTCACTCAGCAGATACATAGGGAATAATCAACAACACAAAATGGCCGACGGGCGGCTATACATAAGATACCCAAAGATAGTAAGTCCGCAAATGAGCATGAGCCTGAGAGCGTCACCCACTTGCATGGGAGTGAGGAGGCAGAACCAGAGAATTCTCTTGGCAAAATGCATGCTGTTCAATAATCCATTAGAGATGGTAGCCGAAGAATCCACTGGACCGACTGGAGAATCCCATTCCCATGAGAGTCCACTAGACCGACAGGGTAGAGATACTTGGATGAAAATCCACTTGACCGACAGGAGAGCAAGAAGGGCCATTCACCAAGACTAGGTAGCAGATCTTTCTGAAGCTGGGGGAGGTAGTAGATGGAAATCCCTCCAGAGCCTTCTGACCGACCAGCCAGATAAACAAGATCCGTGCAGCGAGTCCAAAGCTGCAGGCAGACAATAAGACACCACTCGGCAAATACAGCTCAGGAGCCTGGACGAAAAAGAGGTGATGAACACAAAACCCAAGACTAGATAAGCGACCAGTAAGTCGCCGGAAATATCACTGACGATCTGTTACAAGACGGAGGTACAAGAGGATTTAAAACGGAAACTAATCATGGGAGAGAATGCGAAACCAAGAGGGAGAGAGAAAACCAGAGACAAATTTCATTCCATGCACTGTATGATGTTGCCGTGAAAGTAAGCAGTCTGCCAAGTTTTAAGTCGGAAGGTGAATAAATAACAAAGTTAATGGCTTGTAAAAAAGTGAATCGGCTCTGAATCACGCAAATGAGACGTGACCTTGTACGAGTCTCTAACCGCCGCGTATCCAGGTCACTAGAAATATTCCTGGGACTGCCACTAAAACTTCACTCTTCTCCCTCAAACACTGTCGCTCATTTGTGACGCGTGTACATCCATGTCTGGACCCTGTGTTCTAGGTTGTGAAACTCATTCCTTCTTATTTCAACTACCAAAGGAAGAACTTCTGAGGAAACAATGGTTACAATTTATTTTTCAAATGACACCAAAAGAGTATAACACCAGGGTTTTACTGTGTGTGAGTCATTTCACCGAAGATTGCTTCAATAATCTTAGCGTTCACTGTAGAATATGATAAAAGACTATCCTTAAAAGAGGGGGCAATACCAACATTATTTGGACCTGTTAGCTCCACCGAATCGCAACCTGTAAGTGTGACTATTTAATTTTGTCTTAACTTCAAGAAATATTTGTGTACCTTACGTCTGTGTTTAGATAACGCAAATAACGCTAACGTTTACATGTACACTGTAAAGAATTGCTGTTAAAATATGGGCAGTTTTTAACAGTAAAATACTGTTATTTCAAGAGACAGTTTAATCCTGTAGATTAACAGACCAAGGCCCATAGATAAATTCCTTTCTGTACATTCGAACCATTTAACTGTACAGCCGTTGGCGCCTAAAAAAAAGTATTGCGCTTTGAAAAGCAGTATGTGGGTTTGGGAATTTTTAACACATCCCACATTTCTAAACAGCACGGTAATTAAGATCATGTCACAGCTTGTCTCTTCTCAGATAGCAACAAATTATGTTTTAATTCTGGCATTGTTTTTTTTTCAGTTTTGTGTGAAACAGGCGTGAGTCTGGTCAGCAGAAAGAAACAAAAAACCAAGCATACATTTTTCTACATCCAGGCTTGAGTTCTGTTTGCCATAAAAAGGAAGTAGTTCAGTTAAGATTGGGTTAAAAGCAATAAAAACTGCACTATAAAATGATACTATTATCACTGTCAAGAAAACCCTAAGAGAACCCAAATGAGTAATACGACAACTTATTTTAAGAAAGCAAATATTTAAATGATATTATATTAATTTTAATTTTTATATCATTAAAATCAATTTTATATATTTTTTTATATGATTTGTATTGGTGATTTTTGTGACTGAATGGTATAGTTTGAGCATTGAGAGCCGACTGCTTCGCCTGCTTTTTAATCACTGATCTTGTTACGCTGATTTTATTCCTCTTGGGTCGCTCGGAGTTCAGCCCTTGGAGCGGGGGTAATGTCACGGACCTGTCCTTTCTGTCCTGAGTATTCGGGCCCTGGGGACAGAGCGGTGACAATATCATGTCTTGTGTGTGTGTTTCGTCTTGTGTGGAGACACGTGGCAGTTTGTTTTCGACATTTCGTCGTGTGTCTTCCGTGTAGCTCCGCCCCCTTGTCTCTATGTCAGCGTCCAATTAGCGTTTCATCTCCTTCACCTGTCTATGCTTCTTCCCGCTAGGCGCACTCATTGTTGAGTCTTGTCACCTGCCCGTTCCGATCCCTTTGTCATCTCTCCTTATAACGGCTCCTGAATGTTTTCTCCTTCAGCAGAAAAAACACGATTCAACTGATGCCTTCGATGTCTTCTTTATTTTAATGTCTTCCTCTCTAGCATCAGGACAATCAACATCACAAACATCAAATGTACACCGTGAAAAAACTGAAAATAAACCAAAATTACAATCAAATTCGTGATGAAGTGATTTTGCCATGACGTCGTTCAATATAGCTTATTAAACTGAACAAATATACAAATAAACCATAACCAAGATATATCAACATACCCAGTGCCTTCCAAATCAGGATTCAGAAGACATTAGGAGACATTTTTGGATAAAAAATCCAAAATTTTACACCTCTCAATTCGTGTGCGACACCTGGTGTTTCTCTGTTTGGTTTTTTAGTGATCACGCAAAAATCAAATCACATGACCAGTAAGTTTCATGTAACTAATTTTCTCCAGTAGGTGTCACTATTACCAAACTATCATGCAAATCAAATATACTCCTGTAAGAATGTAAACTTCTTATGTCCCCTTGTCTAAAAAATATTCTACGGTTGAAGAGTCTAGTCGGCTGAACACACAGAGTTTGCAGATCTGGAGACAAAGTTTGACACAGACACAGGAGTCTAGTTCAATCAGAGTCCAAAGTTTATTGTGTAAAGGACTAATATTTATATAAGAAACAGGAGGTGTCATATAAAACCACCAGAGTGGAAAATCACCAGACTTTCTGTTTAGTCTTATTCCTCCTGAGAACAATCAGATATGATCACAAAGTACATATTCCATATACGTACTCAATATTACAGCATCAAAACAATTGTCCCTAGACATCATTAGGAACCTTGAGATGGAGACAACAGATACTTATATCAGCATATGACAGCATAAGACATGACACAACTTTCAACGAGGTTAAACAACAAGAAAGTAAGGCACATCTTATGTGAATAGAAGCTAATACTAATAGGAAAGAATATGAATGAATACATATGATATATGAACTTTGTATTAAACACAGATGCAATATTTGTAGAGGACAGGACGAAATCCAGATTCTCACAACTCCCAAATAAGTATTCAAGTATTGCATAATATATAAAACAAACCAGCAACAACAAAAAACTTTCAAAAAAGGTGACACAAATATTCAGCAAGAAACTAGACTTACTGCGACAGCTTCACTCCTCATTAGTTTCCCCTTATGTAATGTCCCTCATTCCCTTGCTGTTCATCGGTTCATTGTCTATTGTTCTTTGTTGCTACTGGCTACTTCGTTTCTGGATTACCTTGCTCCTGATTCCCTTCATGTTTGGACTTATTATTTGGATTGCCCTAAACCTTGTTTTGTCCCGATCGTAAGAAAGTATTCTGTTTGTAAGTCTTATTTAGTTTCTTGTTTGCCCCATAGCGGGTTTATTTTACCCCCATAAAACCTGGTTCAATTTGAGCACTGTTAAACACTAAAAACCATGTTCTAATTTAAGTAAAGCCTAGTCCTGGTTTCCCAGGAAACCACCCCAATATGTTTTATGTACACATTTGTCTTTTAATTTAGTTTCAGCTGTTGGTGACAATGAAGATGTTGGTGCCTTTAATAACGTTCATTGAACATCTTTTAATAAACAACTGGTCCTTCGAATTGTGACCAATGCCAGGGACCCAAGAATTTCCGGACCCCCCTTAGTAAGATTCATATTGAACGGTCTCTTTTTATTATATACATGTTAAATAAAAAGTAAGTTTGATATTTAATGACAATATATTAGTTGGGTAGAAGAATCATGTTGGACTTATAAACGGAACGAAGAGGAACATAAACTTTTGCCCAATAACAGCGGACCTAAAAAGGGAGAAAAAGTTATGCTTGTTTTGATTTGTGCCCAGTAATTACAACACTTAATTTAAAGTATGCCCAGAATAAACTTCATCTGATATTTTGAAACTGTAGCGTAATCTAGTTTTCTTTGCTTTGTTTTCTTTGTTTTAATAGCAAAATGTCTTCAAAATAGACCGGAAAGAGAACTCTCCTTTGTATTGTGTAATGGAAATCCTATTTTAATGCAGTCAAATAACAGCCCTGCAGTGACAAAATACACACATGACGGGGCATTTGACTATGGAAAGTGTTTATTTCTTGTCTTTTTTTTCTTGTTTTTTAATGGATTTGTTGCGGAATGCTAAGTGGTTTAACTTGGTGTCTAATTTCTGATAGAAAAACAGGAGATGGGATGAATTCTACTTTTGACTACACTGCTAAATGTATTGATTAAATATATTGGTATCAAAACACTATTATTGCTGGCTGAGATCAAGGCCATACGTTTCTTTTAATCATATATGCGAGGGAGGATGGATGTGTTGCATTTACACAATGGTATGGTCCATACTGACCAAGATCCGCCCATTTAGAGAAAAACAGACAGTCTTGATACTATTATTGAGCATGAGGTTGTAAGTGTTTGTATACACGTATAAAGAATTTAAACGAGAAATTTCAATTCTGAGGTAAGAAAAAAAATGTTATATATGGTTTATATTTTGATTTGTGATCATGTAAATTAATATGTTAATTGTTTAATTATATTAATGTCAAATAACTTATTTAATACAAACACAGGTATACATATATATACACACTAAGCTGCTTAACTATGTTAATATGCATAAATACAGTATATGCATTTGTATACATATACATGTACATGCATGTATGTATGTACATAACATATATTATAAGTCAGTCATCATTCAGTTATAATCATTACTGTTGCATTTTTAGTGTTGTTAGCATTTCTACCCTTTTCATCTTATTTGCTAATTTTTATCATTTGCTGATTTAAATTGATTTTTAAATCAGAATGGGATGGTCTGAGATGCACTTTATTCAGGAAAGGCACATACAACATATACCTTGAAATGTACATTGAGTTAAGTAGTGCCTGACAAATGCATGATTGAAAATTAGATTTTTTTTAGATAAGAACCTTCAAGTTCTCTTTTCCTGTTTCAGAAAACTTTAAAATATATTATAGAAATTAAAATGGGGCTTTGTGTTACATGTCGTGATAGAACGTGCAAAATCAAGTTATATGTAAATTAGCTATTTGAATAAGAAAACTCCCAAATTCTTGTCATCACATTGTTTGAAAAACATTTTATAAATTTGCTTTGAGAAAATGTATGAAATCTAGACATCTGAAAAGTGAAATGTGGCGTTTCTTTGTGTGGCTCAGCTCCATTTCACTTACCATGTGAAACACATTGATGTGAAGGATTTTGTGGGATATAACATGGCCTTGGTTTAGGGTTTTATCTACTTTCTGAGACGTTTTGATATAACAAGCTTTAAAAAATTTGCATTTCATTTGAAATTTGACATTGTAGATAAAACCTTTTTGTCGTCTAAAAAAAGTCTCAAAATGGAAATATCACAAAGAAAATTAAAAATGTCAGATAGAACGTTATAATTCCAAGCAGATGATACGTCCCACACATAATCTATTTACATTATCTGTTAAATGGCGTTTACAGCGATAACTACCCTCATTGTTGACGATGCAGGGTTACATCAAAGTTGTATTCTGTTCTGTTTTGGCTTTGTCATTGGTGTTCTGGTTTCCATTAGTTAATTCATCCTGCATTTGTTTCTGTTCAGTCTCATAATGTTCCCCATGTATTTAAACCCCATGTTTTCCTCTGTTCCCTGTCTGCTGTTAATTATTTTGCGTTTGGTTGTGAGCGCGCATGTGTTTGCCTGGTCAACTATTGAAGGTCTTCTTGTGTATTCTACTTCGTCGTGCGTGTTGTTTATAGCCCTTCAGTGACTGGTAAAAAAAGACATTTTTAGGCTAGATCATTTCATATTACTTTGAAACAAACGTTTTCATTTTATTTGCTTATCCGATTTTAAGCAAAACTATCAATGTAGTTCCATGATGTTGTGTCACTAAAGGGGAAAACTAATGCAAAGCAATATTTAAAGGTCACTAAAACGGTCTTCTATAAAGATTGACCACTTTTTGAGGTTATTAGAATTTAAGGACAACGTGAGGCTAACAAAAAAACTTCTTATTAAATGTAGGCTATAGTTAATCTGCGATGTACTTGTAGCAGGTACATGACGACTTCATCGGCAGACAGTTAAGCCTCCTCAGCAATCTGTGGAATGGTGAAATAAAGACAAAAACGTGCGTGTGAAAAGCTCTCGTCTTGCTGGGTTATGACCTCTTTCACAATGCTCACATTATAGAAAACACATGTCAAAACATGCATTATTAAACAAGAAATTGCTTCATGTAAACATTCTCTGTTTCAGTCTCTTTATTTTAAGTTCACACCATTTCCTTCATGATCTGTCCGTATGCCGATCACTGTGTTGATCTTTTGCATATGCGAATGCTATTCAGTGTCACAAGACTTGAGAGTTCTGTGTTTCCCTTAACTCAATCATGTCAAATGTATATTTAAACAAGCTCAAACATCAATAGAACAGCTGTATATTACTAGAGACTTACACTTTACTGCAGCGGCTCTTGTCAAAGCGACATGTCAAAAACACATAGCAAGGCGTTTTAACCTCGATAAAATGCAGACGCGTGTTGGATTAGCACATAACGGCAATAACAAGTGCAGACATACGGAATAAACTTAATTTGTCGTCGGAAGCGTGCAAAACGAGCGCATGTCTGCTCCAGAGTTGTGTTTGAGCAGCCAGTCACGCGCCTGAGTTACATCGACCAATGATTGATTACTATTCCAATGAACCATTTTACCGTATTTAACAATCATGTATAAAAACATTGCATTTACTGTAATTAATCCATTGAGTTAATTTATGGTCTCTTCAAGTACAACTAGTGGCAAGACAGCTCAAGGCCCACTGGTTCCACAATGTTTTACTAGTTTCATCTTATTTCTCTAGCTAGGATAGCTAACAGGCAGACCATAAGATTGAAGTTTTCCTGTGATGGTAAATGCAATTTGAATGATTCTTCACAACAGACGGCCACTATGAATCAGGTATGTCAGACAGAGGGCCACAATGAAGAACAAGCAGCCCAAATAAAGCATGCAATGCAAATTACACAATGTTAGGATTAACCGGAAAATTACATTCACACTGAAGGCACATAAGAAACCATCGGAGTTATTAACATGTATCTGATTTGAAAATGTCACTTTCAGTGCATTTGTGGCTGTTCACACTGTAACAGATTTTTTTCACATGTAAGAGAATTAATCAAATTAAGGCAATTTAGCATTGCGGTATTGTCTATTCTAAGGATTGTTGTTGTTATTAATTATATTTAGGAAGGTTGTGATGGTTATGTCATGATTTGTCTGTTCCTTTATCGGCTGGTGTTGCAGATAAATGAAAAGATGAGAAGATTCGGCCTGGGAAGTTACAACGACATAACCTGGCTGAAGGATGAAGGAGGAAAGGTGTTTCATATGGAGGTTAATGAAACGAAGCCAAACATTAAATGTGATGGGAACTAATCTTCAAAGAAATATATCCTTCTAAGAAACTATAATTTATTCACCTTCTCATTTTAACATGTACGACTTTCTTCTGCAGAACACAAAAGATATTTTAAGCAATTCACTTCTATTGTATGGCACAAAACCAAGTAAATGGGGGCTAGTAAACAAAATTCTTCAAACTAACTTCTTTTGTGTTCTGCAGTGGCAAGAAAGTTTTTTTAAATGTTTCAAATTACACAAAGTTGAGTAAATTATGACATAATTTTCATTTTTGGGTGAACAATCACTTTAAGGGGGGGGGGAAGCTTTATATGTCTTGGTATACTGGTCAAACTCTTGTATAAGTAGTTTATTTTTCGCTTTCTATTGTTTTATTGCATATTTAAGGGTCCTGATATACAAGTTATAGGGCATGGCCCATTTCTATTGATATTTATAGTAGTTACCAATTATTTATTTGCTTGTTATGCCCCCCCACATTAGATTAAGCCTTCAAAATATGAGGTTTACGGTACAAAATGGACAAAGCACTAAGCTTTTGATGTGTTTATTGGACAACTTTATTTAGCAAAATACAAATTACATGCAGCATATCAGGAAAAATGAGTTTCTTGAAATAAACAAAGAATACATAAACAAATATCTCGAGGAAACAAAGTATACATTGACTACAACAGTTATCAATATTTTGATTATACTCTCTTGTAGTAATACAGTTATTTGTGTAAATGCATTAATTCATGAAAATCTCTTAACATTTCTTAATTATCATGTTTTATGAACATATTTGTATATTCATATTAAAGTAGCTGGGAAATCTCAGTAGTTTCAAAAATTAATTGTTAAGAAGCTCTTGGGGAACTTGGGGAACTACTGTGTCATGACAGATTGTCAGGTGTGGAAAACGAAAAATGTATAACTTAACCATTAATAAAAATATATACACTATGTAAATGTGTCGTTTTATTATTACCCACTAAGCGCTCTAGCCATACATAGAAAAAGCTGCCTGTGACCTCTTTGTGTTTGTACTAGTGGTGGGCATTGATTCATTAAGATTAAGATACTTGTGTTTACTTCCGCATTAGCTAAGGGATGCTTTGCGTTTAGGTGGTACTTGAGATTGGAAGAGCTCCTACAGTACATTTACATTTAGTCATTTAGCAGACGCTTTTATCCACAGCGACTTACAAAGAGTTAGGGAGCAACAAGCGATATGTCATACAGGAGCAATAATACATTAGGTGCCAATACAAAGTTACTGGTTTCAACTAAAGCTAGACCACTACCTGTTGAGAGAACGTTTTTTTTTTTAAACCAACTGTATGTAAACCAATTCCGTACAGTAAACCAATTCCACATTGAACAAGGTGCAAACAACCTGAGTCTTGTCGAGGTTTCCATTGGGAAGCTTCTTAAAAATAAACTTTCCCTGAAGCCATTCCGGCGGCTTCATAGCTGCATCCATGTTAGTACGTCACGTTTGATGTGGTAATTTCACAGTAACGTTATGTTGTGTTCAGACCAAACACGAATGGCGCGTCAAGCGCGAGTGATTTACATGTCAAGTCAATGCAAAGATAGACATACTTGCGGCGCGAATGAAGCCCTGGCTCCGAGATGATGAGGCGGCGCGAATGACGCGAATAACGCGAGTTGAAAAATCTCGTTCTTGCCCCCTACAGTGCAATTAATCTATGTATACATCCGCGCTAAAATATCAAGGTGAAAGTCATCATAGCTTGCGTAGTATAGACCCAGCTCCCATACCAAGAATAGATTAACGACTACATTTTTTTATCTCGCGTTAAGTCTCGCGTTAACGCAGCACGTTAACGCCGATAACGGCCCACCTATAGTTTGTATATGTGACTTTTCATGTGTGTGCTTTCTAGTGATTATGCGAGTAACACCAACAGAAAACAGGGTAAAGTGAAAATATACCGAAGATAAATCTGAAACCTGGACCAGCAGATAGGGTTTAACGATGCTAATTTAAGCCACACACATTTCATAATAAGTGGGATCCAATCATTTAAGGGCAGAGACAATCATATTCAACAGAAGACGGAGGATAACAACTACAACTTCAATAAACTTTAATCCATCATTGATTGGAGTACATTTAGTCCAGATATGAGTTTGCACAGCTTCAAGAGTTCATGAGTCCAACAATAAATACATCTGAGATCACGATCTGCAGTTCACCATTCGTAGTGTAGAAATCTGTCATTGTAACATTCTATTCGGGAAGTATAAATCAGCAACGGATCCATCAGATCGATGGTAAATGAACCATAGTCCACACGAAATGTTCATCTTAGTGTTAATGAGGCCGTTAACGAAAAAAACCCTAAACAAATATACAACACATAATAAGAATATACAACTCATCAAAAAACAAGTACAACCATCACCAAATATATTCAGACTTACTCGGAGATGTAGAACCTAAGAGTTTCCTCACAATGGGGTTATCGCCTCTCTAACTTGTCTTATTTGGCCCTTTTTAAAAGGATAGACCTCCTGACATAACCCCGTTTCGCCCCCTCAGGTGTGGAGAGGCATTACCATAGGAAAACATGGAAGTGTCTCACGACTGTTACGATTAAGGGTATAAGAAAGATTGCATATCTGGTGAGATTGAGGCAGTACAAAGACGGTTCATTTTCACCGTGAACCTTTCGGAAGCATTCCCTTTTTGTTTAAAACTAACCGTAAAATGATTCCTAGCAAGCCTAAACACCATCTACAAAAAAAAACTATCACCAATTGAAACATTAATATTTTATTGATTGCTTATTAATCCTTAAAGCCCCACCTTATATATCTGATTTAATAAAACCCCATGTTCCATTCCGGTGTCTAAGGTCTGTTGACCTTATGTTGTTGGCAGTCCCTATTAAGACTGAAGCAAAAGGGAGAGCATGCCTCGACTGTGAGATGCGTTACCTTAAGTGAGGGTGGCACCTCGTTATCTGTTTTTAAAACTAGTCTTAAAACACACGTTTCACATCAAATGTGAGTAAACGGTTATCCTAACATACAGATTTCAGACATACGTGTTTAGATATTGTAGTTAAAGAGCTCCACATTTTCAAGAAAAGACCTGGGAGCTCTGTTAGTCATAAACACATTGTTTCCCTCGTTATGTCAACACATACACGTTTGATTTCACGTTGTTGAGACTAGGACCTTTTATTTTAAAATTTAGAGTTTTCAAGTCTTTTCTTTGTCAATTGTGAAATCGGTCAGAAGATTTACCAGCATGGCACTTCTAACATTCGCAAACAGGTGTCTGATTTATAACCTTTGCGTGCGGACAAAACGTTACCTGAAATAGGCGTATCCCACTTCCTACGCAAAAGATGGGATTTATAAAAAAAAACTTGACGGGAAAATTAACGCATATGCACGCTTACTCTGACCTACGTGTACGGACATTATGGAGAAGAACAGTTTGTCGACACCGATGGTGAGCGGAGGAACTGGTGGCAGATGAAGGAAATTAAAAATATTTAACCTGACATGTCTCTCAAAAATATTATTACTTTTTATTCCACAGACCACACACACACACAACATAAACTTTAAATCTGCATTATACATGTTAATTATAATAGAAAATAATTAATAAATTAAAGTATTAGAGTAAATAAATTGAACTTTCATTTTTTAATGATCTCAGGGTTGGTGTAGGGTTTACATTAATTGTCTGATTGTTATGACATGGCTTCAGGAATTTAATCTGATTGATGCAAGCATATAAATACTCTGGTGACACTTGCGCATGTAGTACAACATGATGGATGCACTGGCACTACTGGAGAAATATGCAAATAGCAGGCATAGGAGGGAAAGAGTGTTCAGTGACAATGAAGATTTCCTGGCCCAGGATGATGACTGGTCAACCGATTCCTAGAGCCGGCGTGAATTAGTCAATAATTAACTTGTTATTATTTTTTCCTGGGCAATGCATTTTTGGAAATTGTATAACCCTCTTAGTTTGTCGTAGATCTGGGATTTCACAGCCGTCGGTGAGCTCCTTATGTCTGCTGTTTTGAAAGGGATTATTCAAATGACGGGTTGATACGTAATGTTTCTATACACTGCTGGAGAACAGGCCAATATCTAAAGGCAATTTGCAGCAATGTCCTGTTTTCCAAATGTAATCGGAGCAATTGACTGCACCCATATTGCTGTGGCGCCACAGGAAACAAATTAATTGGGGACCTCTGGACACTCCAGACACTCCACAGCTTTCTGGCTTACGTTCATTTTTACTAGGAGGTCAACGCACTCTTTTATGAAGGAGACTGGTCTCATTGGAAAACATACCTCTGTACATATTGCTACACTTTTGAGAAACACAAGTCCACTGGGGCGCTAAAGAGAAGATTTGTATTGTAAATTCCAATACACAAAAAAGTTTTACAGTGACCAAAGATGTTATGCAGTAAGCGTGTAAAAACGTATTCAGCTATTTGAATAAGAAAATTACTCAATATTATTGCTTTTAGCTTATGGAATTATCAAGTGCTTTGGTTTAGATAAAGTAAAACATTAGACAAATATATGTCTGCACTTTAAAAATAAATAGTTTACCCAGAAATAGAAATTCTGTCCTCATTTACTTGCCCTCATGTCATCGTAAACTTGTATGACTTTCCTTATCCTGCAGGGAAAGACATTTCAAAGAATGTTGATAAACAAACGACTCTGACCCTCGTGAAATACTTTTGTACGTTTCGACAGGAGAATGAGTCATTTAGGTTTTAAATGACATGCGCATTAATAAATGATACAAGAACTTTTATAGATCTACTTTAAGTATATTAACCTAATGTTTTATTATGATATGAATTTCTTGTCTGTATGTCATTATAATCCAACATGCTGCATAAGTGCTCTTTTGAATAACAATTTCTGCACACAAAACACAAGCCCTACAGTGACCAGTGTTGTGATTTAATATGCAAATACATTCAATTCAAATTAGCTCAACGGAAAGAAGCTATTTAAATATGGAAAGTGGAATTTCTTTGTCTCACATTGGCAGAACTGTGAAGTGATGCTTAATTGTAATAAAGAATATTTAGTGAAATATTACTCCTTAAGTGTTTACTAAAGCCAACCAATAATAATATTATTAACTGGCCAACAAGTTTGAGCAGGCACTTATTACACTTTTAAACTTTTGATGCGGTCTAAAATTTGGGTAAACCTTACTCTTGTGCTGGTGCACGTAAGAAAAAAAGTAAGGCGCACCAGTGCAAAAAGTTAGTCTAGAGCCCTGAATGAGACTGCACTGCTTTTGGTCACAGAAGCAATGCGGCTAGCTAAGGCGGAATCTAAATCCTCAGTCATGATTCTGCTAGACCTATCTGCAGCGTTTGACACTGTCAACCAACAGATACTGCTAGCAACCCTGTCATCTCTAGGAATATCTGGCTGTACTCTATGCTGTTTTTTTATTCTACCTCTCCGGCAGATCCTTCAGGGTGTCATGGAGGGGCTTGCTGTACACTGCTCACCACATGATCAATGGGGTCCCTCAGGGATCGGTGCTTGGACCACTGCTTTTCTACACGACATCCTTGGACCCATCATACGGGCACATGGGTTCTCATATCACTGTTATGCTGATGACACCCAGATCTACATCTCGTTTCACCTAAATGATACCACTGTGGCAGCTCTCATTACAGCCTACCTCGACGACATCTCAGCTTGGATGAAAGAGCATCACCTCCAGCTAAACTCGGCCAAAACAGAACTACTCGTCTTTCCGGCACCCCATGGTGCAACACGATATCACCATCCAACTTGGCAATACCACAATCACTCCTTCCAAAACTGCCAGGAACAAAGTCATATTTTATGAACAGCTGTCCTTCAATGATCACATTGCAAAGACAACTCGGTCATCCCGATACGGCTTGTTCGACATTAGAAAGGTTAGACCCTATCTCACTGACCATGCAGCACAACTCCTTGTCCAGGCCCTGGTAATCTCAAGGTTTGACTAATGCAATGCTCTCCTTGCTTGTCTTCCTGGAAAGACTATAAAACTACTCCAGCTGGTTCAGAGCGCAGCGGCACGCTCATGTGACACCCCTATTCATCTCTCTGAACTGGCTACTCGTTGAAGCTTGAATCAGATTCAAGTCACTAATGCTTGCCAACAGGACTATCACTGGATCTGCACAAGCATACTTTCACACTCTCCTCCACTCCTACAACCCATCAAAATCCAAGCATTTGCCAAACCAGCGGCGTCTAGTACTGCCTTCCCGCTGATTCTCATTCACTCATTAACAACTCGGTCCGGTCAACCACATCTCTAACAACATTCAAAAAACTACTTAAAACCCATCTATTCTGTGAATACTTGACAAAAAAAAAACCTCTATTTTTCAACAGGTAGCTAGCTTTTGTTGAAACCAGTAACTTTGTATTGGCAACTATTGCATTATTGCCCCTGTATGACATATCGCTTATTGTTCCTTAAACTCTTTGTAAGTCGCTTTGGATAAAAGTGTCTGCTAAATGAGCAAATGTAAATATTTAACCTGCCTTAAAAAATAAAAAAAAACAATAATGCACCAATAATGTTAATTAACAACACCACTTATAATATTAAAACACTAAAATGGACCTTTTTGTGAATTAGATACTTTTGTTTAACTAAAGTTTTGAATGATTAATTAAAAATGTCAAGGCGTTGTTGGCACGCAATTAAAATAGGGATATCCTTAGCTGTCAAGGATACATTCGTTCTATCCTTAAAAACCAGCTGAAACAAGATCGCATTTTGGGGCTGCATTTGAAGCAACCTTTGAATCGGGACAGCCTCAGCCTTCAGTCGCGCTGCTGTGACACAATCGATCTTAAAAGGCAGCCTTCAAAGAACACAGCCCCACGAACTTGGACACAGCTGCTGTGTCTCGTAAGGCTGCGTCCTTTTGTCCTCCACAGGTATCATCCTCTAACGATGCGGTATACAGATGATTCTTAACTTAGAATTAAACGAGACATCTTTTGTAGGACACACGTTTAGGTTCATCTCCTCCTACTTCCCTCATGAAATCTTCTCTGTTGCCTTTCTCTTACAGGTAACCGGTGTCCTCTAGCGGCTGATACAGGTATCAACATAAATGCCTAACAATCTCATACGTAACAGCTTTGTTTTAGTGTTTGTACTTAAGTTACTTTTCATTATGTTAGTATATTAACATGGTTGCCAACTTTCACGCACTTAAATTTTGACAGACAATTCCAGGCTCTATCACGCCGTAAAAATAAGCCAACGTCTAGTAAATATAGGATAGCTGGCCATATTCATATGGGTTTACATTTATATGTATACATTTGGCAGACACTTTTATCCAAATATACATTGCCTTGTATTAAACATTTGTTTCTGACAATTTGCAGTCCCTTGGGATTTTAAGAAGTCTCTTTCTACTTTTCCTCAACCTGTTTAATGTAGGTGTATAAACGGAAAAAAAATCGTTGTTTGAAAGTGGCAGACAAAATTAATAAAACATTCTAAAGGCCTCTAATTGTGTCACCTTAGGAATGTATTTTGTAGAAGCGTCTACAAAACATAAATGTCATTTGAATGTATTTGTACTATTTTATGAGATGTACTTTCTGAGAATGTATAGAAAGTATAATACTGTACATTCACCATGAGTTTAAAAAGAAAGATATCGTACTTTTATAAGAGGACTTAATTCTTTAAAAGGAGACTGTATGCAAGAGTGAAATCGGCATCCTCTTCCTCGGCTGGACACAAGTCACCCTCCAGATACGTTTATGTAACCAAGATAATATATATATACATGTTAAGTTTTAATCTCTAAACAGTAACTATTTAGGAACGTTTTCATTTAGAATGTTAATTTCTCACAACCCAATATTCCGTGACATATCTTCATTTAATGTTATAATTCACGTTGTTCGTTCTTTTTAAGAAAATTAATTTAATTTAAAGTCAATAAAATAATACCTGACAAAAAAATATGAAGCACTCAATGAACGAATAACAAGTAAAGATCGAATTACTATTGTACAGGCGTACAACTTTTAGCGATTTTCTGTATTATAGGAATTAGATTATTTTCCGAAGGGAAGGAGGATGATGAGGAAGACGCTCGGATATACGCACGAATTACCAATTTCAAAAACCAATTACTAATAGTTTAAAGTACAAACACTAAAAACAATACAATAAAGATAACAGCATGCAAATTGGTTGCACTCTACTGTCTTCAAAATGGAGTCGTCTTCCTTGTCAAGGAGCAATCAATCTAAAACTCACTAGCCAATCAGCGAAAAGCGACAATGAGTCCCGCCTACACGTGAGATTTGTGTCAGAGAGGCGCAAGCAAATCTGAGAAGCGTGAACGAAAACTCGGAAAACTCAAATGAAATCTAGCAGCGAATTAAAAAAGTATTATTTACATAAACGAAACTTAGAAAAATAGCAGTTTATTTGAAAACCATCTCACATTCTTCCAATTGAGTTAATTGTTTTCAATATCAATGTGTTTGTTTCTTTCCCATTGTATATTTTTGTTCTTTTTTATTATTATTTACAAAAATAATCCCATACTTTTTGTTACATTTGGTGATCAATCAAACATCGACAAGCTTAACCGAATAAATAACAACAATCATTAAATTGATCAACCTCCACTGATACTCAGAGAAAGTCTATGAAGTTAAATGGATTTAAATGTAGTAAAATCTGTAAATAAAAAACACTTTGAACCTCCCACTCAAAGACAAAGAGATCAACTGTAATGCTGCTCCCCACAGTTTCTTTCATTCATGAAATTATTTGGGTAATTTTGAAAGTGTTCCAATGCTAAAAATCAGACTTGGGAAATATAAGGTGACGACAGAAGTTGTATGTTTTTGGTTTTATTTGTGATTGTGATATGAATTGCAAAAGATAGCTTCGTCCGATTTTTATGTTACGCACACTGGTGGGTTGTCTTATTGCCTTCCAAACTACTTTTACTTGACTTACAGTATTTATAATGATAGAGACAGATATGATCAGTTCAGATATGGTGTTTCTGTTGATCTTTGTTGCACTTTAAAGAAAGCATCGTAAGCCTGTAACGAGCGTGACTCCATTGTTGACAATTGTTTTAAGATCAACTTAAGGTCACGATGCTTTTGGGAATCGCAGCCCATCAGTGATGCTGAAACAGCAGCTGGGAGCTGTATCGGCGGTGATGGACAACTTGCAGCAGCTCACAGATACTGCAGAGTGATGTTTACTGACCTGACTGAATAATGTGAACCGTGCGTTAAACACAGTAAACAAAGTATACAGTGTATTTGCGTGGATTGGTCTGAAGAGGGCGACAAAGACCAATCCACGCAAAAACCAATCCACGCAAAGACCAATCCACGCAAAGACCAATCCGCGGTGCTGGTCTCCAGAAGGTGCTGGTCTCCAGAAGGCAATGTTGCCAGGGTCGCGGTTTTCCCGCACAATCGGGCTAGTTTGAGAATGCATTTGCGGGAAAAAAAATTATGGAGCAGCGGGTTGCGGGTTTTTACTCCACCCAAAAATTAAAATTCGGTTTTGAATTACTCTAGTTGTTCCAAACATGTATACATTTATATGTTCGGTTGAACACAAAGATATTTGGTAGAAGGTTAGGCCTAGCTGCTGAAAATTATTTGGCATCATTGACTACCATTACGGAAAAAAATAAACCGGTAGTCAAACATGACCCAGAATTGTTTGCTTTCCTAAATATCCCAAAACTTATTTTGTGTTCAACAGAACAAAACAATATATACAATACCCAGGAAACCATTCAGAAAAAAAAGGCAATAGAAACGTTTTTAGGCAGTTGTCAACTTTGATTCGACACAGGGAAAAATTGGTCTAGTATTTATTCATTTTGGGCGGGTTTTGAGGGGTTTGGGCTGGAAATATTTCTTGGACCTGGCAACCCTGACAGAAGGGGATCCCGTTGCACAGAGCAGAGGCTGTGCTGCAGGTGAACCTTCTGGTGATGAAGGATGTGTCAGTTTTTTCTAGCGAATAATCTTCCATGCACTCAAATTTGAAACGGTGTGCTGCAATGGTTAGTAGTCTTTGTTTGCTTAAATTAAGATGGAAAAGATGTGGCTTTTGCTTAGCATTTTTTAAAGGTGTCATGAACTAGGCTTGTTTATTGTTTTAAATGTTCACGTGGTTTTTACCTTTAAAAACATAAAAATCAATGAGTAGTAGGCTATTTTTTACCCGGCTTTTGAGGCAGGCTCTACAAACGCTCAGTTTTAAGGCATGCCGAATTAAAGTCTTGGAAGTAAACGCCCACTGCTATTATTGGATAGCTGTTCACGTAGTAAACTTAGCTGGAGCCTTCTGTGAACCTGGTTAGACACGTAACGTTAGGTTACACATTCACCCTATTTGCATGGGATTATTATTATCTGGGGACCTTGTGTGATTTAGAAATGACCTCCCCACCTGTATCTGGATTTCATGAGGTGCATTCACACGGGATAAATAATGTGATTTTGCTCAAATTTACTGACTTATTTGTTATTTCCCGGATGTGACGGCAAGGCTTTGGATATACAGTTGTGCTCATAAGTTTACACACCCCTTGCAGAATCTAGAAAAAGCTGAAACTTTTTGTAGGATTTTTGAAAATGAAGGTTTATTTTTAATTTAGTTATTTCACTTAAGAAATGTTTACATAAAGTTCATGAATGATACAATTATTTCTAAAAGCAGCCCAGGGCAAAAGTTTATACTGTATGATGTTACCTAAACAACCAATGACAGTTTTTTGTTTAGTCTTAGTTGTTTAAGGGTTTCTTGTTTGTCATGAGTCAAAAGATTGTCCACTGATCTACAAGGCAATCACCCGGATCCTCCACAATCTTTGCTTTTTCAGCATTTCTGGATATTTTACTTATGTTCATCGGTAACTGTAGGATGTTGACATTCATCTGTTTACATTGAGGACAACCAAGAGACTCTTACACAAATATTACAATTGGAAAGAAACATTCAGTGCTGCCCACAAAGTCAACACCATTCACTTAAAGTCAGGTGGGTGTTAAACCTCTGAAAATGGTTTTGGTGTAAAAAAAATATATTTAATTTCCTGAATAACTTGTATGTGTTTTTAAATCTTCTGAAGGACATAAGTCAATAAAAAAATAAGATGTATAAATGAAACAATAACAATTTAGACAAAAAAAAATTTCAGAGGTTTTTCACCCTGACTTTGAATTAATCGTGTTTGACTTTTTTTAATGATATATGACTGTGCCTGTCAGCATTTGAGACCCGTCTCAAAATGTTACGGGAGTTTCCATGATAAATAAACAGACTGGAGACAGTGCTGGCAGAGCTGTGGATGTGACCCAGCACCCAAAATAATATCAAAAAACTTCAAAACAGCCTCCATTGTTTGCAAACGGTGAATAAACCCTTGACAAATGATATTGTATAATAGCCCGACAAATCACAGAGATGCCGATTCGCACTGGACTAATATTATTATTGGACATGGGTGTTCGTCAAAATATGGTAGTTAAATTGGGGGAGGGGGTTTACTTTACAAATTACAGACATGGCCAATTGACATGGGATTAAGATCAGAGACAACCTCTGCAATTATAACAAATGACTAGAGGTCCCCAAGTAATGCTAATCCCATGCAAATAGGGCTCAAGGCATATCAAGCACATCTCTAACAAAGCAATAGAGAAGCATAGTACAAGTATGTTGTACTCACATAAGATTGCAGCGCCATTCCTATCGGATCCAATATTAATGGCACAGCAATGCTTTTTAATTTTAGTCTCTCGTCAAATCCAGCGTCGGCCTCTGCCTTGTGTGGCGAGCAAAGCACGAAACACGGGGTAGTGCAGAAAATCCCCGGAGGGCAGTTTATTTACTGGTGCAATTGGGGAAAAGATGCAAAATAGTCCCTCTGGGGTTTCCGGGTGCAGTCCTGTGTGGTGAAATGAAATGAGGTTGTTTCGATTCCTCTGCCGGTCGTCCTGCGCTGTAGCCTGTTCAGAAGGCAGAAAGAGATAGTGTTCATGGGGTTAGGATGTTCAGTGGAAGCCTCTCGTCTCGTTGCCCTCTACCGCCTTTATAGGGCCCTGGAACGAACCGCAGGTGCTGGCGACCGGCAGCTGTGAATGGGTGATTGCGTGTCACCCTAGCGATGCTGATTAGGAAATGGACGCCTCACCACACTTGTTAAAAATATGTTTTCTCAAAATCAATCACTGAACTCCATACCTGGAAAACTGTGCTACAGAAAATGAATAATGTGTTTTTTCAGATCTTACTGTTTACTCATAAGAGAGGAGCTGCGAAACCAGAGACTGTCATGAGTATGTTGTGGTGCTTCTGCTGTCAGGTTGGTGTCGTCATTTAAATCTGTTTTCACAAGTATATGTGCACGTGCATTAACTAAAACTTGTCCACCTAACAGGACTTCTGTGCAGCGATTCTGGTGTTCCGCGAAAGTACAACTTCATAAATCAGAATATGACATGGGAAGCAGCACAGAGTTACTGCAGAGTAATACACTGATCTGGCTACTGTAGACTCTATGGATGATGTGAACATGATGCTACAAGCAGTGGTTTCACAGTACAATGGGTCAGTGTGGATTGGACTGAAGAAAGGGACAAAGGGTCAGTGGTGTTTGTCTTCTTTTGAACTCTTCTTTTGTGTTCTGGGGAAGTAAGAAAGTCATAAAGGTTTCAAGAGGACAAGAGTCATTGATGAAATCGTTTTTTATTTTCGGGTGAACTATCACGTTAATGTACTTGATGTTTTGTATGAATGACATGATAATCATTAGAATTTAATACTTCCATAAAAAAACCTTTTAAACAAACCTTAAAAATAGTTTATATATATTTCAGTATGACAATAATATATCTGGACCTAAACTGCAAAAAGAAGCATTCTGACTCTTTTAAATGTAAATATCTCCACATCTCAACTTACACATGTTTTATTGTTGTTATGCATGGTGTTTTTAAGTTTCCCTTAAGATGATGTGACTATTGTATTTTTGGGAATGAAGTGCATATTAAAACTGATAAAAATATAAATTGACAGGAATTGTATTGTGCTTACTTTGAGGTGATGTGTCCTGCTCGAGTGTCCAACATCCGCTGCTAGTGGAAAAACTCGTTCACCTGCAGCGGATTATCGTTAATAGCGCTGTCAATATGGATGTTTCTCTTAAACAAACTTCAGGTTTGCTTCAGAATACCTTTATTACGACCACTGAGCTGTGTCGAGATGTTCTCTGATCGATGGATGCACTTTTTGGAGCTTCAAAAAAATGCCCCCCATTAACTCCCATTCTACAGCATGAAATAAAAAGGATACGTGGTATTCTAACTCAGACTGCATTGTTCTTCAAGCAGAAAGTCATATTCAGTTACCGAAGGAGGCTTTAAGAGTGAGTAAAACATAGGGAAATGTTGTTTCTTGGATAAAGTAAACATTAAAAGCTGGCTTCCTGAAACAATCTATTGTGATAAGTGAAATGTTTTGAGAATGTGTCAAAAATAAACATAATCGGGTGTCCGCTTCACATCCAGACATAAACAGACTGTATTGTATAGACCAGTGTTGCTCGACTAGTGGGTCGCAAAACCGTTCTAAGCAGGTTGAGGCTATACAGTGTTAGAAACAAAATCAACAACAAAAAACAATTTCTGGTTCAGATGCCTGAGAGAGTGAACTCATATCTGCGTATAGGTGAGATGGTGTCAGGCTTTAAGTCCGTGTCATTATTCTATTGTTGTTTCCGTGACTTGATACAAAATAAAAGGTAATTCACCAGGCAGACTTTATACAGTGCTATACAACTACTCTCTGCCAGTTCTGTGTTGGGTTCAGGAAACACACCCCCGTCCATACCCTGCCTGCAGGAGAGTTTCCAAACATCGTTTCTGTTTTCGAAGGTTCCCTCAGCTTAGTCAACAAATTCACGTGTATTGCGCTGCCCACGGGAAGCTTAAGTTTACGACACTAGTTGAGGAAAATGTGTCCTGCTTAGCATGTGTCCTGCTTACACAAATACGTTCTTTCACGTTTTCTGATATGTTGGTTTACATTAGCATTTACTTAACATTAGCAATACTTAAACAGCATTTCATTGATGTTGAATAATATTGTTTTTAATAAATATGAACACATTTGTTAAAGGTTCAAATTTGTTTCATTTAACTGTTATTCAACAAGTTCATGATACCGAATGGTAAAAGGTAGTGCTGACCAGTGTTGGCATACATACAGTATGCAAAAATATATTCAAAGGAAATAAGCTATTTAAATATTAAAACAGCGCAGCACAAGGTGTGGTCCATATTACAACTCATTCTGGATCTCACACGCACGCACACTCATTGATTGACAGATAGATCAAAAGCTTGACAGGTACAAAGCGCCTCGAAGCTCAGACAATGTGACATGGATCTGCGGGTGATTGTCATATAGATTGACTCAGGACAGTTTTATCAGGATTTCTTTAAGTGATAATCTTCGCCAGTGAGAACTTGGACCAGTCATAAAAAGATGCCATTTGACATGTTATCAGCGTATGCTCGTGTTGCAGAAGAAGAGCTGAAACAGCAGCGATCTGAAACAGAACTGGCATCTTCAATGCCATCTTTATATGTCTATGGCTCAAATCTGTTAACGTGATTGGTTACAGGGTTATGTAAATAGAGAGTTGCAAACTGAAATTTTTTAACCTTCTTTGGTAATCTGCATTTTAATGGAGAAAATAATCTGTAATGGCTTGATTTGATGAATTTGCACATGGTTTATCTAAAAGCATATACAAAAAACTGCATATACATATAAACAACAGTTAAAACTTGATTGCACCACAGGGGGATTTAAAAAAGCCTTTTTAAATTAATCAAGGGATAAGTCATTATGTGATCTGGTCGGAACAAACGTTACCATTTGGTATCGCAAAACACCATTAACTCTCTGCAGCGCTCTAACCGGTGCCAACAAGTCTGGTCCAAACTGCCCTATTTTAACATATTTATCATTGACCAGGACAGTTTCCAATACCATCCCCTGGACTTCAGAGGAGTTTCAGGGGGGAAGACAGGTTGCTCACCAAAGTGAGAAAACCCCAAATTCTTTCAAGAGAATTTCTCTTTCTCTCTCCTAAGCCACAAAAGACTGGTCTAAATGTGTATACACATTTATCTCCACATTGTATGCCTGCCCCATGTTATTCTGCCACACCTATAACCTCAAAGGCATGTGTGCTTATTGTATTCTGTTTATATTTACATACTTGTACAAACTACAGGTCAATGTACTTATAATTCCTTTCATGTTTCATATCTAAATGTTTCCCTCTTCATTCCTTAAAACCTGGTGTGGCACAGTGATGTATTTTATACCATACTCATTTTCAGCTTATTCTAAGGCTATAACAGCTCCAAACTTCCTGGCGAACATAAATTCAAATGAGCTAGTCAGCCGGACAAAGAAACATGTTTTCACGCCCAAAATCATCTCATCAAATTGGATCGCTGACCTTGGAGGGCCTTGACGCCCCAGCCTTAAAACATCTCTGCATGGAGGAAACCACGCTCATCTCGGGTTCCGGTGTTCGACCAGTCTCTCTCCTTGGAGACAGCTTCTTCCGGCAGTTTGCTTCAGCTAAGTTCGTTCTACCTTCGTCAGCCAATCCGGTTCAAAGAAGACTCCGACGGACCCACCCGCTTGCTTTCAAACCATCTGGACTCTGAAAACCCTTTTCCACGCGCACAAGAAATTTTCCCAGCAGATTCAGCAAGCCAATGCAAGTATCTGAACTGTTGTCTAAATAGCTGCGTTTTAGCTGTAATCCCTTTTTCAATATGGAGATTGTCCTCAATGGTTTATGAACATGTTAATAGCCGATGTAACACTGCCACTCTTTGATTTGTCTTCTTCTTTAATTTCTTTACTGCTTTTAGGTTTCATGTGCTGTTTGTTTAGTGTTTGTTATTTTGTCAGTTAGTTGGTCTGTTTTCCCTTTAGAGTAGTCAATAAACCCTCAGTTGTATCCACGCTAGAATTGTTTCTGTGTTTACTTATCACATATCAACGTCACTTAAACTGCCTGATTTCGTTATAATTTCTGACGTGGTACTGAACTATACTTAGAGTGTTATGTTTCCAAGGCTAGGAAAGTAATGGTGATGGTGGTCTAGTGGGTTAAACCACTGAACTGGTAAATCAAAAGGTTGCTGGTTTGATCCCAGCAGCCACCACCAGTGTGTCCTTGAGCAAGACACTTTACTCCATGTTGCTCCAGGGGGATTGTCCCTGTAATAAGTGCACTGTAAGTCGCTTTGGATGAAAGCGTATGCCAAATGACTAAAAAAGTAATATTTCTTAGAGTTGATATACGATCTGCTGATAACTATGTAGATGAGTGCATTTAGTTTGACGCTATTATTAGGTCTGCTGCATCAGGTAAAGTGTTCCAAAATTGGTATGGTTAATCACCATTAATTAAACGTATATTACAGCGAAATACATTACAGACTAATGAAATCAATGAAAATCAAGTATAACACTAGCATCAGTTTGACATTGAAACTTTTAAAAGGTAATTTCTTTTCCTCCTTTATTGCTTTTTAAACATGGGATAGCCCTATGCTGCCTTCCAGACAACTCGGATTTCGCCTATTTCCCACGTCAAACCTGCAAAAAAACCTGTCTTGAATGACACTCAAAGTTGGATCAAAGCCACTAGATGGAATATATACAACCTAAAACAAAGTATTACTTCTATTGCTACACCCTGGCAACAGAACATAGGAAAGCAGTCCAGATGCTACTTTTGTTAATGGATGCCAATGGATTTTTTTAGCCGTTATGGTTTCTCCAAGTGGAAGTATTACGGACCCTTCCATCTCTAGTCGGACAAACGAACTGGCGGTAGATCGATCAACCCAATCTTTGGCTGCTCTGCGAATCGATTCCAAAAATTATCGCTTCATAGATTCTAAATCAAGAGTCTAAAGGTTCGAATCGACTCCTTTTAAAGAGCCTACATAAGCAAAGGCCCCGCCCCTTAGCTGATGTCATTGTCAACTAATTCAAATTTTTGAGTTTTGCTTCAACAGTGCATCATTATTTTTAAGATTCATGAAAAATATCTTGCACTACGACACAACACAGCTGTGGCTATGAGTCAATTAATGAGCAATGGTCATACAATTACAACTTTCCTACTTTCCTTGTCTCATAGTAAGAGGAGGATAAAGATGCACACTTTTAAGCATGAGAAGCATTCATTGTTTTGTGATAAAGAGGGACTCATTACCTTGAATACATAACTTATTTCCATAAAACAACGTTTGCAAAATACCCTAAATATGATCTAATAACCATGTTCAATGGAATTCTCTTTGTGAAAGATGCTTTTGACTGAATGCGTCCTGGGCAAATATTATTTTGAATATATATTACTTGTTTTTGCATGTAAATTTTCCTGGAGGGTCTTTCCATTGCAGGTCATTGTGTGTCAAAGCATCCAATTTTTTGAAACATCCCAATTTAAAAAATATTACATTTAATAGTATATGTTTTTTTAGACATTCTTTTTTAAATGCAATAAGTATCAGATCATCATTTTGTTTTTAAACATTAAAACCTTTGTAAATGTAGCCACATTGATGTACACATAATGCTAAGTAATGATAAATAATGATAAGTGGCAACAATATTTTCAGCACTGCAACACAATACAGATGCACCTGTAGAAAAGCTTCTCTTTAAATGAGCAATGTAATACAAAGTACAAAAAATATATCTTCCTTTAATACATTCCTCCTCAGTTAGTTTGATTTCATTATTTTATCTTGTGACAGTTTGAGGAAATGAGGAAAAGAAACAATGAAGACTTTTATTTGTGATAAACATAGAAGGACTCATTACCATGAACAGGTAACTTATTTCCCTAAAACAAATCTTTTGCATAATGCCCTTAGGATTATTTAAGATTTCCTTTTTGTAAAAGTGCATTGGGCAGTGCCTTTTTAGTTTATGCTACAAAAAAATAAAGCTTTGAATGTCGAAAATAAATGTTTACTTAGTTATCCACTATTTTTTAAATAAACTAAAATACACGGGGTAAACAATTTTATCAAAGTTACTCTGAACCTGAAATATTGAATCTCAATCTACAAGAAAAATAAAAAGTATTTAAGACTATTTGAATAGTCTTAGTGTTTAAATCTCACCCTTAAAGAAACAGTTTACTCAAAAATGAACCAATAGCTGCTCAGAAACAAAATGTGTAACTTTCTGATTTAATTTTGAGCATTTTGGCATTTTCAATGTTCACAATCACAATACTTTTTTCAAAATGTTAAGAAAGACCATGATATTGTATTCCTTTGAGAACATTTTATGAGCACGACTTCACAATATTTTTATATAGACTTGTAATACAGGAAGTGTAAATGATTGATTTGTATACTAGTCTTCCTGTTGCTCGTATTAATACAGGTCAGCACACAGTGATAAACATCAGAGAGGAGCTGTGAGAGCGGTGATGGACATGATTTTGTTAGTGCTGCTTCTGCTGTCAGGTTGGTGTCGTCATTCCAATCTGTTTTCACAACTATGTTTGTGCATGCGTTCATTTAAACATGTTCATTTTAACAGGGCTTCTGTGCAGCGCTTCTGGTCGTTGGCTAGATTATCACTACATTAATCAGAGCATGTCATGGTCAGAAGCTCAGAGTTACTGCAGAGTGAGGTTCACTGATCTGGCTACTTTAGACTCTATAGATGATGTGAACAGGACGATAAATTCAGTGAATGATGGATACAGTGGATCAGTGTGGATTGGACTGAAAAGGGGCACACAGCAACGTTGGGTTTGGTCTGGAGAAAACACAATCTCCGAATACATTAACTGGGACCCAGGACAGCCAAATCAACCATTAAGTGGATTTTGTGTCTATAGCTCTAATGGGGGTTGGCATGATATGCCGTGTGACTCTAAACTTCCTTTTGTGTGTTACAATGGTGAGTTTTGAATTTGTTTCAATTTAAGAATGTGCCATTTAGAAAAAGAAGAGCTGATTTTTTTCCATCTGTCAATAGAAAGTGGGTACATCATGGTAAACAGTTCTAAAAACTGGACAGATGCTCAGAGTTACTGCAGACAGTATCACACTGATCTGGCCACCGTCCAAAGCTCTGAGGAGAAAAACCAGCAAAGTGCAGTTGTAGGAAGCGAACAACGGGTCTGGATAGGTCTGTCTCTGGACTCTTGGCAGTGGTCTGATCAATGGAATCTCATTTTTAGAAACTGGGCAGCAGGATACACATCAGAGACTTCAGGATCTGGTGATTGTGCTGCCATGTCCACAACTGACTCTGGGAAATGGATTCAGGACGGCTGTGATCTTCACCGTCCTTTTCTCTGCTATGGACGTGAGTTTCTTTTACAAACTAATTTAAAACAGTTAGAATTACATTGGAATCCTAATGTTGATGCTTCAATTTTTTTCTCTTAACTTTACATGGGAATCAGTCTTTTTAAATGTAATCTTTAATTAAAGAGGATATTTATTGCATTATATATGAACCTCAGGAATGATATTTGAATACTGTAAATAATGAGTTTTTAATTGTCTTCACAATGAAGTTCATTTCTTTGTTGCCTCAGGGCCCAAACCTCTTTATCGACCGCATCACTACATAAACACTAGAATGACATGGTCAGAAGCTCAGAGTTACTGTAGAGAGAGGTTTACTGATCTGGCTACTGTAGACTCTATGAATGATGTAAACAGGATGATAAATAAAGTGAATGATGGATACAGTGTATCAGTGTGGATTGGACTGAAGAGAGTGACACAGAGAAGTTGGGGATGGTCTACGGGAGACACTCTTACACAGTACACTGGATGGAAGTCAGGAGAACCTAATGGTGATGGAGTATGCAGCGAACTTAACAGTGGAGAATGGAACGATCTTCCATGCAGCACAAATCATAATTTTGTGTGCTACAATGGTAGTAATCATTTTTCTTTTTTATTCCAGTAATTTAATATTCTGCTTAACTAAAAAGAAGTGCTGAGACCAGACTTTCGTTTTGCTTGTCTCAATAGAAACTATTGGAAACATCCTGATACAGACTCTGAAAAACTGGGGAGATGCTCAGAGTTACTGCAGACAGTATCACACTGATCTGGCCTCCATCAGCAGCCCTGAGGAGCAACAACAGCTGAATAATCTTGCTGGATATAGCTCACATGTCTGGATCGGTCTGTTCTCTGACTCTTGGCAGTGGTCTGATCAATGGAGTCTCTTCTTTAGAAACTGGGAAGCAGGACAACCATCAGCATCTGGTGACTGTGTCGCCATGTCAGCAGCAACTCCTGGGAAATGGGCTCATGATAGCTGTAATCTGAAACGTCCATTTTTCTGCCATGGATGTGAGTTTCTTTAACAAACTAAATTAAAATTTTAGTCAGAAGTCCTCATCGACAGATCTGAATTTTTGCATGGGGTTTAATCTTCAAATAATATTTTGCTGGAAAATATTTTATATCTGTTGTCGATGCCCATAAGCCTCTTTCACATGAATCGGTAACTACGTCAACGCAGGGTTATGCAACTTCCCCTACAGATCAAATCCCATTGTAATAGAAAGCGCTTGTGTCATTTAAGGCCTGATTCACATTTCGCGTCTAAAACCTCAAGGAAAACGCGAGCTGCACTGCAATCTCCTTTTTTTCCATTTTTTGCGCTCTCCTGGCATCTGTCGTCGCTAAGCAACCATGGGCCACGATAGCCGTTGAGACGAGAAGGTAAAAACAAAGGATATATGGATTATATGCACTGAAAATATGTTGCAATAACTCTGCTACTAGATTTAGTCATGCTGTGATCATCTTTGTCTATATTTTCATTGAGCTTGTCTACATTGGCTAGTTGGTTCTTGTCACATGACCTGCGGTGCGCTTGCGCCTTTCTGAAATGTTGCGATTTTTCTCGATGCTGCGCCGACGCGAAATGTGAATCGGGCCTAAAGCTACTCACGTTTATCTGTACTGTTTTGTTTTGAGACTTTAATACATAAGAAATTACTTTAAAATGCTGGCACTGTTAACATGTAGTTATAAATAAGATATCATAAACTGCTAAGGTGGTTTCTTTTTTTAGTGTAATTAAAATACGATTATTTCATTTATAATACCAAATGTTAAATATTCAAACATAAATTGAGAAAACGTATTAAATGTAGAACTTTAAAGTTAACCAAGGTCAAGAAATACAAAGTTTTACATTCCGCAGTAAGCTATATTAATGAATTAGATCTTATTATAAAATGCTTAAAACAAACAGCTGTACTGACCTTCTCCATTTTTTTATGGGTCGCTTTTAATACTACACATAAGATTTTATTTATTCTGAATTATTATGGTCTTCCGTTTATTTGAATATAGCCTCCTGTATAGGCTAAACAATTATTCACTCCCCTATCACAGTAACACAGGGCAGACATAATATATTTAATCCATAAGACATTTAATCCATACACTATTGTTAGACTGTGATACTGCTGTAACCGGTGTTGTGCCTAATTTGCATCCCCCGCAAGATTGTAATCTTGTTGAACATCGTTTACCCTGCATTGAACGGTGCAGGAGTCAAAAACCCGGAAGCGTCAAAAAGGCTCGTGACCAATAGCCCTGTGGTTAGTGCACCGACATATAAACTGTGTCCCATTTCGCGGACTGCAACCTTCTAAGGTCGCAGACTTAAAAACAAGGACTTGCTCCTCAAAGCACGCAACCTCAAAAGTCCAAAAATCGAACCGAAATGAGACGGTCTAGCCTGGCAGAGGATTTCCTAATTGTGTCACCTGCTGCTCATGTTGCGTGGTGACAGCAGAACGACATATCAGAGACGTTTCTGACTTTTTTAAACAAATAGAGAGCCAGAAAAAATGATATGACTTGTTTATGTAGATAGACAGTAGATCAAACAGTCCAAAAGTATATTAAATGAATCAACCGTAGACATTTAAAACACAATAATGCACCAATAATGTTAATTAACAACATCACATATAATATTAAAACACTGGAATAGAAGTTTTTTGTGAATTACATACTTTTATTGAACTAAAGTTTTGAATGATTGTTAAAAAAAATCATGCGGTTACTTTAGCGCAATGAATTTTGAGAATGGCCTAAGCTGTGAAGGATACATTCGTTCCATCTTTAAAAAACGCTGAAATAAGATCGCATTTTGGGACTGTATTTGTAACAAACTTTGAATCGGGACAGCCTTACAAGCCTTCAGTCGTGCTGCTGTGACACAGTCGGTCTTAAAATGCAGCCTTCAAAGAACGCAGCCCCTGAATTGGGACACAACCATTGTCCTATAAAAAATATACACATTGTTTATATTATGTACCAGTTGGGTACATATAGTAGTAGAATAATGTTTTTGTTCACTCTTTTTGCTGTAAGTTGTCTTTACAATGTTGATCATTTATGTTCTGCATAGGGCCCAAACCTTTATATCGACATTATCACTATATAAATGAAAGTAGGTCATGGTCAGACGCTCAGAGTTACTGCAGAGAGAGGTTTAAAGATCTGGCTACTGTAGACTCTATGGATGATGTGAATAGGACTGTGAATACAGTGAATGATGGATACAGTGGATCAGTGTGGGTTGGACTAAAGAGGGCAACACAGAGTCGATGGGTCTGGTCGATGGACAACAACACACTCTCTCAGTATATTAACTGGAAAGCAGGACAGCCAAACTTTGATGGAGAGTGTGTAGGGAGTTCTAATGGAAGTTGGTTTGATGAAACATGCTCAACTTTACTTCCATTTGTGTGTTACAACGGTGAGTCCTCAAATCTGTTGAATATTTTTCAGTTCAGTTTGCATCCACGTGCTGTGTGAATGATCTAACCTGTTAACATAGACATGTTTAAAAATACACATTGTATACGCACTGCAAACGTATGAAACAGGCGTTAGAGTTGACCCTTATGTTTCTGAACAGGCACCGCTGGTTTTATTTTTATTAATATGAGACTGACTTGGAGAGATGCTCAGAATTACTGCAGACAACATCACACTGACTTGGCAAGTGTCTGCAGTCCAGAGCAACAGCGTCTGATCAATGATAAATCATCAGTCTGGATCGGTCTGTTTCTACACTCCTGGCAGTGGTCTGATGATTGGAGTCTCAGTTTCAGATATTGGACAACGGGACAACCATCCAACAGTTCAGAATCTGGTGACTGTGTTGCCATGGCAACAAATGACTCTAGAAAATGGGCTTCTGACAACTGTGACCAAAAGTTTCCCTTCATTTGCCATGGACGTGAGTTTCTTTTATAAACTAAAGAAAAAGAAATCAGTAATGCTTTTGTTCCATAATGTTTTCTGTCTTTACAATGAGACTTCTGTTCACTCTCGTTGTGAAAGTAAGATATGAGCGGTTATGCTGAAGGGTGTTGTGAGGCTTGACGCGAAGTGGAGAAAAGATCGTCCCAGATCGTCGCTTCTTATTGGCAGTGTAAAATACTTTTATTTGTGACTCTGGACAACGAAACCTTTAGGGTCAATTTTACGAAATTTAGATTTTACATAACCTGAAAGCTGAGTAAATAGGCTTTTTATTGATGCATGGTTTGTTAGGATAGGACAATATCTGGCCAAGACACTACTGTTTAAAATTTTGGAATTTGAGGGAGCAAAAAATCTAAATATTAAGAAAATCGCAGCAGCGACCGATGTTTGTAGGTGTGTTTCCGGGCTTTTTTGTTAGCGATATTGCTGCATCCATTCACAGAAATAATGTTTTTATATATTTAGGTTAAGAAATTTACAGAATATCTTCGGATTATGATCTTTACTTAATATCCTAATGATTTTTGTCATAGATGAAAAATCGATGATTTGTATTTTGTGTACATTTGGCTATTACAAATAATGTTCACATGCTACTTGAGACTGGTTTTGTGATCCAGGGTCAAATTTCAGATATTAAGAGAGAGCACCATAGCAATAACCAGTCATACACAGCATATATCAGCTAAAATACACATTTCTCTCTAGAAATGCAATCAAAATTTATTGAAAGTGGAAATTAAACTTAAATTTATACAAAACTGTGCTCTCAATGGGCTCTCGGCCACCATTGTATTTTTTCGAGCTCGATCACCTTTCTTGTGCACATACCTTTGTAGCATCGTGAGAAATGTAAGTTAGCAGATGTATCCTTCACTCCCTTGCATTTCTCACATTTCTCACATGATTGGTTGAGCAGGATCGAACTCGAAAATACAATTAGAAGTAAAGTTAATAGGGCAATTCCATGAAAATGTCAACCTAAGAAGGAAAGGTTTTGACCAGGGTTTTTACTATGATAACAACACAGATTTTAACATTTGGTGATTGAATACCCATCTGAGATCTCTCTTCAAATTTGTAAAGCAGTTGTTTTATTTTTAGTGCATGATTTTTCATAGTCGGGTAAGTGCCATGTTCAGGATTGTCCCATCCATAACGCTACATATTCCTCATAAATGGACACATGAAAATGTATATAAAGTAACTATTTAATGTTCTATAAAGAGGCATCCCTTCTCCATTCATTCGGTATTATTGCTTCAGGATTGTGCACTTTATTTTACAGAAACCCTACAAAGTTTACGTCTCCCAAAAAATACTTCCTTTACAATGAAGTTCATTTTCTTTCTACCATAGGGCCCAAACCTCTTTATCGACTGTATCACTACATAAACACCACATTGTCATGGTCAGCAGCTCAGATTTACTGCAAAGAGAGGTTCACTGATCTGGCTACTGTAGACTCTATGAATGATGTGAACAGGACGATAAATGAAGTGAATGATGGATACAGTGGATCAGTGTGGATTGGACTGAAGAGGGGGACACAGAGTCGATGGGGATGGTCATATGGTGATGACACCTACACACAATACAGAGGCTTGAGTACAGGAGATCCATCTGGTGATATATGCGGCGAACTTTATAATGGAGCTTGGAACGATATTTCTTGTATCAATAGATTAAGTTTTGTTTGCTACAATGGTGAGTAATCAGGTGATTTGTGGAAAATGATTCAGTTAAAGCTGAAAAAGAGGTGATGAGACTTGATTTTAGTTTTTCTTCTCTCAAAAGAATCTATTGGAAACATCCTGATAGAGACTCAAGAAACATGGAAAGATGCTCAGAGTTACTGCAGACAGTATCACACTGATCTGGCCTCCATCAGCAGCCCTGAGGAGCAACAACAGCTGAATAATCTTGCTGGATATGGTTCACGGGTCTGGATCGGTCTGTTCTCTGACTCTTGGCAGTGGTCTGATCAATGGAGTCTCTTCTTTAGAAACTGGGCAGCAGGACAACCATCAGCATCTGGTGATTGTGTTGCCATGTCAACAACTGACTCTGGGAAATGGACTCAATACGGCTGTGATCATCAGCGTCCTTTTATCTGCTATGGACGTGAGTTTATTTTTACCTGGGAATTACTGTCAAGTTTTTATTTATTAGAAAGATATTTATTGTACAGTATTCACACTATGTCTCTGCATTAGCAATGAACATATATTATTTTCTTCTGCCACAGGGCCCAAACTTCATCGCCATTATCTCTATGTAAATAAAAAAATGTCTTGGTCAGAAGCTCAGAGTTACTGCAGAGAGAGGTTTGCTGATCTGGCTACTGTAGACTCTATAGATGATGTGAACAAGTTGATGAATACAGTGAAGTCTTGGTATAGCGGGTCATTGTGGATTGGACTGAAGATGAAGACACAGAGTCGATGGCTCTGGTCTTCAGGTTATGACACTCTTAAGCAGTACAGTGGATGGCAGTCAGGAGAACCTAATGGTGATGGAGCATGTGTCTATTTCTACAATGGATTTTGGAGGGATAATACGTGCTCAGAACGGTTATTCTTTGTGTGCTATAATGGTGAGTGGTCTTTTTAATTGTTAATATTCAGTTGAACTCAATAAAGTGCTAAAATCGTATTCTTATTTTCCATCTCTCAAACCAAGGTTATGGAAACATTGTGATACCAATTTGGAAAAACTGGGTGGATGCTCAGAGTTACTGTAGACAGTATCACACCGATTTGGCCACCATCAGCAGTCCTGAGGAACAAAAGCAGCTGTATAGTGTGGTTGGAAATGGGCCATGGGTCTGGATCGGTCTGTTCTCTGACTCTTGGCAGTGGTCTGATCAATGGAGTCTTTTTAATTTCAGATACTGGGCGACAGGATTTACATCCCTGAGTTCTGGATCTGGCAACTGTGTTGCCATGTCTACAACTGGCTCTGGGAAATGGATTCAAGACAGTTGTGACCAAAAATTCCCCTTTATCTGCTACGGGGGTGAGTTGATCATATTAGAAATTATTATATTCATAGTTTAATAACAGTACTGATAAACACATTCTTTGACTGACATACTATATCTTTACAATGTTGAATTATTTTGTATATTCTGGTTTGTGATTAATTTTATTTTGTTTTTTCCTAGATGATGAGTTAATTAAAAGGCAGATTGGCAAACTACTTTTGTCATGTGATGTGTTACGATCCCCCGCTAAAAAATGCAGTTCTGCTGAGCCTTTACTCAAGACAGCTATTTTAAATAAGGTATGTAAAAAATTAAGTACTTTTTAGACAAATATACAAAAAGCTTGCATGTTTGTCACAGTCAATTATGAAAAAATGTATATGGAGCCATGGTGTGCCAGCTTTATATTTTGTTTTTCTAAAATAATTTGGCTTGCAAGTGTGCAGCTTTCCTCTAGCTCAGTGATAAGAGAATGTTGTGGGTTCGATCCCAGGGGACTGAACATACGTAAAATGTATAGGATAAAAGAATGTATGTCGCTTTGGATAAAAGCGTCTCCTAAATGTAAATGTAAATGCATAGAGACTCTGAGGAAACCTAAAAATTACAACATTGTTATTGTTGTTAACTGTGCCGTTTCAGCTTTTTGTTTTATTCACTATCTTGCAGATTGCAGAGATTAATGAGGCTGTTAAACAAGACAATGAGCTGGAGAACGAATGAAGATGGAGAGCTGTTTCACCTGGAAAGCTTTCAAAAAATACTTGTGATGGAATTAATACTTGACTTTATTTCCTTTTAGATATATTCAGTTTCCATTTATTCATTTATGAATCAAGTAACCATTAAATATCTTCTAAAAAATTACTTTTAAAAACATATATTTCTTTTTTAATTGTGCCTGTTGTTGTTGATGTTTTCTAACATCTTTTTAAACCAAAATTTTCAAAGATATTACAAAAGTAGTACTACTAGCATATTTGTTTCTATAGCATTGATATAAAATAAAATGTATAGCAATCATCCATGTATAATATATTTTGAAGGTTTTAGCAACTTGTAATTGTTTTATAATTGTCAATCGTTTTAAGCTCTATGTATTGCATTTTATTACCTTTATCAAAATGTATTAAACTTTTTCATTGACATAATAATCACATGTTAAACAAATTTTTATTTTATTTTACTGTATATGTAACATTAAAAAAAGGGGGAAAAAAGAAAGTGCTTCTGGATCAGTGTTTACATGGCTCTCCCGTTTTTTCCAAGTGGTTGATATCCAGGACAACATCATGTTGACACTGAGACAACATTTAAATCAACCAATCAGACTTCAGAAATAAGTTACTTTAACCTTATTCTTCCAACCAAGATTAGGTGCTTCCAGACCATTGTTTTTCACTTATAATTTCCCTCTTATTTTAGGGGTAAATTATGGTTAGGATTGGGGTTTGGTGTGGGTTTAGGTTATATTTATAAAAATGTTGAACTTAGGTCAACAAAATATGTTGTCCTGAGGACATCAACCACTTGGCAAAATCAGGTAGAGCTGTTTACATCTTGCTAAGTGGTTTATTATACTGCATGTATAGCACAGGTAAACCTTTTGTCTGCAGCGTTCTGATTCACTCTCTGCTATTTTTTCATTATACCTTATGCAATTAGATCACAATCCTCCCAACAAACTTTATTCAAGAACATTCTTTCATATCTACATTTGCATTTATTCTTTTGGTACACATTTTCATATAATTCATAACAACATGTACTCTTTTGGAGCTTAACATTATATAATTGTGTGTGTGCATTGGCAACTGAACTTGTGATCTTTGCACTGTAATAATCTACCAGTTGACCTTCACAGGAACACTACACATAAAATCGAGAGATTTATAAAAAAAACGTTGGAAAAAGAACACACGATGGAATGTGTAAAAAATTCCATATTTGCATTTTCTTATTGGTACATGATATATCGCTTTTCAGGCACGCAATATGTGTACATCATATTATAGTATTCAGCAGTACAAGGAGTTTCTGAAAAATAAACTATAAACAGTTTTGAACGTTTTAGAAATATCATTGAGATAACGTCTTGACATGATGGCCTTATATCATGTCTCTTTTAATCTTACTTAGTGAGAAAGGCAGGTTAAGTTTAATCTCCAAGAGACAAATTTTATGTTATTAAATGTTTTGTTTTTCATTAGATATTAAATTACAGTAGCTGTTGTCAAACATTTATTCGTTTTATCCACTATTTGAAAATGCTTTTGTATACCTTTTCTACAAGTATCATGCTTAAATTTTGGTTACTGGCAAAAACCATGTTCAATTGTGGTTTAACTACAAATAGCATCATTAAATTGTGTTGTCTGTGGTAAAATCATTTTAATAAATGGTTTTAAAGTCTTTTTGTCTCATTTGAATAAGTAAGCATGTTTGCTGTACCCGCGTGTGAAAATTATTTTGGCTATCCAAGCGACAGGATTGGCCAATCAACTTAGCGAATGGCGTGGCAGTGTCAAACCCGTACATATGGGTTTAAAAGGAAGACGGCCTGCCCATTCATTCACCTTTTGGGCTGTGGAACCTGAGAACCATTCTTGCTGGCTGCAGCGGACATCTCGCTCCCTTCATCAGGGAACTGAGGTTTCAAACAACAGACTCAGGCTCTACACAGAGGTAGTAGAATCTCACAAATGTATTGCCAGGCACGGGAGACCTTGGGATCCCTTTTCGGAGACAGCACTCCCCTTCTGCTTTCCTCCAAAACAGACAAAGAGCTGGGGTCCAAGTAGAGGCCCAGGGCGCGTACTGGACACAACACGGTAGGGGTTGGGTCTTCCTCCCCAGGGGGGAGTGCCTGCAAGTTCACCACCTGGTCCCCGAAGGGAGTGATGTGATCTTTGGACATGTAGCCAGGCCGGGATCTCAGGCACTCGTTGGACACAGAGAGTGCATGCATATCCTCTAGCCTCTTGATGGAAGCGAGTGCCTCTAGGTGAACCGTCTTCATCGTGAGATAAGGTAGAGCGGCTTCTCCTAGGGCTCATGAGCCCAGAAGGGCCACATTAAGGTCCCGAGTGGGTACGGAGCGCTGTCAGGATTTCAAACTGTTTTTATATCAAGCCTAGCTACTTTCTTTATGAAGGCAATTAAAAAGCTTTGTCAGATTTTACATTTAAAAAGCATTATTGAATTAAGTATCTTCATCATTAAGTTAATTCACCTTAACACAAAATGGTTTGCTTTATTACAAACCTGATGCAGATCTAGTGTACACTGAATTCATTTTATTTGTAAAACCTGTATTAAAAGTATAAGCATGAATATGAGTCTAGTGTTTTTTCTTTGCTCCAACAGAGGGCCCTGCTCGGTATTATAAATAATTGTTTTATTTTTACATTCGAAATATGGTCGAAAAATACCACATAATATTCTATTCTATTGAAAACAAAATATGAATCCCTCAACCTCGCTTTATACTGTGAAACCCAAACAGGTAGAGAAAGCCCACACATGTAACATAAGCACGCGTGAGGCAGGAAGGTCGTTTGACTGCACCCTAAATTTACAGTTTGTTTTATTTGTGTTGGTAAACTAAATAGTCCCCATTGGTCTCTTATTTTTCATTTCGTATAGGTAACAACGTTGTAGCCCTTATTATATTGACCGTATTGATTTTAAATCAATATGATACATTTTAAAGTGCGGATTGTAATGGTGGTCCAGCCGATGACGCAATTGACCGCATACAAGACACTTACTCCCTCGCCATTATTGGGGTGGGTTTATATTTTATAGACATGACATCCACTGATTTTCTAACATGCTAACATTTACTGTCATAAAGTAATTTTACATGTGCGAAGAAAAATAAAAATAATGATAAGATCAATTTAATAAGATCGAAAGTTTTTTCTAGTCCTTAATGTCACTAGAGGGCAGCACAATCTCACAAAGTGTCGACAACCAGTTTTGAACATAACAGAGCACGAACAAATTTTTCAGTGTGCTGATATTTAAAACATGAATACCTACATGACATACAATATGAATTACACAATAAACACATGACAACTTCATGATGTTGGGGTGCATCGAAACCCATATGAAAGGCTAATGGCTATTTACCTTTATGCACTTGGCAGATCTCTGAAGCGACTATCATTGCATTGTACTATTCATTTGTTTCAAAGTATGTGCAATCCCTGGGTTTGAACCCATGACCTTGGCAATACAAGCGCCATGCTCTAACAACTAAGCTACAGGAAAGCAAATTTGATAAAGAAAACTGTAAATAAGAAATAGGAAATATGCCAACACAGAAAAGAACATGGACCTGGCCATATTATTGATGCCTTAAACCGTAATAAATTAATTCTCGGTATTGACTTTACACTAAAATCAACTGGGGGCTGGGTTCAAGCCTTGAATAACTCTTCAACAACAAAAACTATAATATAAAACATCTTGGTGCTCAGTATAAAACATAATGCATCCTGCAAAGACCTTGGGTATCATAGTAGATTCTATAGATGAAGTTGTCACAAATTTCAATAACACTTTCCTTGAAGCATGTAGGTATAATGCATTATAAAGAGTTGTTAAAGAGTAAAATGCATGATAATTCTTCATAATGTGTGTTGTAATGCATTATATGTAGTTGTAAAGAATATAACCTATTTAAAATCTTTAGTGAAACAATGAAATCCTAAGTGTTCTAATTGTATTTACTGTAATAACAATTATTTATAAGACATTACAATGCTTCAAAACTACTTTTATAATGCATTATACATACATGCTTCAAGGAAAGTGTTACCCAAATTTCTAGTAAATAATCAGTTTTTTATTTGAAAGCCATTCCGTGCATATTCCAAATGCTAATAAACATGTAGGCTAAATCGAGGTTTCTTGTGCTTGTGACGTATTTAACAAATACAGCATTCTGAAAATAAGAACCATCACCATCTGCGTCAGATCACTTGGTTTGCCGTGTGTTGTTTCCAAGGGTTTTCACAGCGTGGGAATCTGAAGGACACACCTCCTCCGTGATAGCGTAGTATAATTCTATCTGAGTAAAGTCTGATATGTGTTTGCTTAATAGTTGTTCTTCAGGTCATTATAGAGATGGAGGCTAGATGCTCTATGTAGATTTCTGTTTGATTAGACAAATAATGATTTTATTTGGCAATAGTTTACCAGTTGATAATAGTAGCCTATAAAGTTGTGTTCATTATTAGTTTACAGTTTATATTTCTAGTTTATATTCAAGATGATCATTAAGAGTAACATTGAACACACCATTTTTTATATTTTAATTTTACAAAGAAAAAACACAGCAAGTAGAACGAAAAGAGCCAGGGATATCAGGGTTGAATCATCCTACCAGTTTGATTGAATTAATCTATATAAAACGCAAACAGTACATCTAATAGTAGATGGTCATATACTGTAAGGATTTTAGTGATGGGGCTGTGTGTTAGAGGGAGTGAAGCAGTGTATGATCATGTGTGTGTTTGTGCAGGGGATGTGTGAATGTGCATTTTTGAAGTGAATGAATAATGATTCACTTCCGCCAGCACTTCAGATGAGGGCAGCAGAAACATCACTGTGTTTGGACTCAAAGGGCTTCCAGCATCAGCCGGAACTATGATCCTTTTCCAAAGCTATGAAAAAAATTGTCCTTTCCATCCTTCACACATCCCACCTGCTGATTTATCAAGATTAATCATCGGATTATTATTATTGCAAGTCATCCTATTTGTAAGAAAGCCATTTATCAGTACATAAATCCATAACTTTGAATCTATAGGCCACTTTGCAAGATGTGAACAAGGTGTTCAGCAGTACTTCTGGTTTAAATATTCTTTAATCTTACATCATACAATTTTACAGAAATACATTTAACATCTTGATTCGGTAAAAATCTTCTGTTGGCTGTATTTTGTTCAAATGTTTGTGTTGTGTTAAAAAAGTTATTCTTTACCGGCGTTGGATCAACATTGTTTATGTCTTCTAAAGTGGTCTATAAAATCAACGTTTGGTGCATCTGTAGCTCATTCAGACACATCGTCTACTGCATATGTTCACTGTATTTAAGGCCAGGTAAAAGTACATTAATACAAATCTTAACGTTTGCAAAGTCAAGATGTTTTGCAGCTTGATCCAACAGGGTAAAGGTTTCATCTTTGCAATATAAACAAATACTAATGAGTCATGGTGAGTATTCATTGCTGTATGTACATCAGTAATGTTTGACGGTTTAAACCTGCCACATGACTAGCACTCCTAATGGTTCTCATGTACAGGAAGCAGTCTCATCTTCTTTGAATCCACAAGGTAAGTGATATTAAATTAATTAAAAAAATCCTTTATAGATGGAGTAACAGAAAGTGTTGATTCTCGATTCTCATTTCTCCCTCTGGTCACCTATCATCAGGGCCACAATAATGGATAATTGCGCTTCCTAAGCAACCCCATTAGACTCATTGTAAGACTGGTAGATCAACATGACTGAGATGCTATGCTCTGAGAGCAATGGCCCTGAATTGCAATGTGGTCATTTGAATGTAATTTTGAATGTCCTCCTGACCTCTACACGTGTCACAGGAAAACACAGATGAGAGCAGAAGACGGTCTATATACAAGATTAGTTTATTTACCAACACATTGAACACGACTAAACTTCGACCAAACACAACAGTAACATTTAAGACTAGACAAAGAAGGGGTGACGAGAATGTGGATAAATAAAAGTCTGTGATGACGAGGGTGATGGCTGGCAGGCGAGAGTGATGACTGATGAGAGCCAGGCGAGGGAACGTGGAGGATCATGGGAAATGTAGTCCAAAGGGGAAACTCAGGAAAACAGGCTAGGGGACAGACGAGACTGTGACAACACGTGTCTAGAATGCTTAAATTGGGACGTTAGGGTCTCATGTTCAGTTGTCTTAAACTTGAACTAAAGCGCATAAAACTGCATATATCATTGCTTATTTACAATGTAAAGAGTTCAAACCGAATTCCAAGCACAGGTTTTCAAACTGAGGTTTGGAATCACCCAGGGAGTTCTAAGGGGTCACCCGAAGATTTCAGGTAAACGAAGCAAAAATGTTGAGAGTCTGAACATTATTATAGTTTCATCTTTAAGTGTTCATATTTGATTTGATTTCTCATTTATTGCTACATACAGTCAAACCAAAATGTATTCAGACATCTTCAACATTTCTCACATTATCACAGTTTATAGCTTAAATAATGGTAATACAATATAACAAGAACTTGTGTCAGAAAAAAATCTCCTTGATGCTCTCAGATAACTTGGATAGATAGATATGTAATGGATAGGATGAATGGCTGTCAGCTATTAAATTAAAGTACACATTTAGATACCAATGTATGGCAACCAAATGCCAAACAATTCTTCATTTTGTTCAGTCTGTGGTGTAATGAGGTTGCATTGACATTTAAAGAAAGTAAAGACATTGTCTGGTCAATTTTAAGGGCCATCCACTGTATGAAGAATCTTTGGAGTTTACTTTATTTTTCTATTCTCACTTACAAATAGGCCTAAATGAAGTGTCCTGCAGCCATTAAACCTGGTGTCTGAATAATTTTTGGTTTGACTGTACATACTTTGCAAAACATACTTTTTTGTATCTATTTAGTAAGTTTTTTCACTGGAGTCCTCTTTATCTCAGGTCCTCAGGTTTGTAAAACTACTATGGAAAATGTATTGTGAAAGTTGTACAGAACAAATACAATTGAATTGAAAATGTTTTTAGGTTTATACATTTACTATAACTCTAAGTGCTATTTAAGTTTGAAAGCAATATGTTGTCTTACTGTGTAATATCAAACGTACTGTTTCTCTAACATTGTTTGCATAAAATACTGATGGATAGGAAATGGGTCGCTGACAAAATGTAAAAAATCCTCTTCTAAGGGTTTCTTTAAAAAAAAAAAAGCTTTTTCATTTGAACGCAGTACACAAATGAAGAATGACCAGATTGACATTTCTGGGTTGCCCATCACGCTTCATTACTTTAAAAAAAGCTCGGTGAGAAGATAAAACTACCAAAAGATCAGGTAGTAGTCATGGCAACAAGAAAGACACCTACAGTAAGCTTGGAAGTACTGGAATCATTTTAAAGCTTTTTTTCATAAGATTTGAATGAAGATTTGTCTTTGGGTATTTTTAACATTTATAATGCTTTTTTAATGTTTTGTCACTTTTTCTCTCTAATGTACTCAACACACTTACTGATAAGCGATGAATAAACCCACGTCTTTATCCTTAAAGATTTAAACATCACGTAGAGAGGTGGAGTTTTACTCTTAAAACAAAATGTCATTTTTGTCCTCAATTGACGCTTTCATCAATGTTATTACTTACTGTTTCTGTCAGTGAATAATTGCATTATTATAGGCACTAAAACCCTGATCAATTTAGAAATGCTTCTTTTTGTTCATGTTATTAAATAAATGTTAAAATACTTTTTAATTTGCATAATTTTGTATTTAGATATGCTCGTTGCTTATTTTTAAAGGTATACTTCACCCAAAAATTAAAATCATTTACTCAACTTCAAGTTGTTCCAAATCTGTATCAATATGTCTGTTCTGATGAACACAGACAAAGATATTTACAAGAATGCTTATTACCAGACAGATTTTGGCCCGCATTGACTACCATCGTCGGAAAAAAAACAATGGTAGTCAAAAGTAGAGCAGAACTGTTTGCTGTTCCTACTTTCTTCAAAATATCTTCTTTAAACCGAACAAACAATTATAAAGTATTTTATTACCTATGGGAGTCAATGTGGGAAAGATCTTACAAGCATTTTTCCAAATATCTTTTATCATTCTGAATTTTCATTTTTGAGTGAAATATCCCTTTAAATACAGCATGATACTGTAAGTAAGACATACAGAAGTGCTAGTACACAACCAGTTTATTTCGCAGTGATAAGATGTACTAATGCATCTTGAATGAAATCCCCCATGTGCATGACATAAAATGCTCAGCCAATGAGGTTGACACGTATCCAGATAGTAAAAAACCTTCCCTGATGATGTAATTGGCTCCAAGTTACACATGAGTGAGAGCTCAGCCGTCTGCTTTCACAGGAAAATTCCACTGTAAGGGGAAAAGAGGAGAGCGGTGACGAGTCCTGGGAAGTTAAGGAGAAGGGGTCATGACAAAGACAGACTGCACGCTTTCACCAGGATCAACGCCAGCTCAGAGCTTCCGGTTGTGTGTGCTGCTGGGTTATAAATGTACCAGGTGATGTAATAGACAGGACAGAATCCAAAAACTCCTCCCCTTTCACTACTTAGATAGATGGAGCTGACAGTGGAAAAAACGCGTAAAGATGCCAGACAACATGAGTTACGGAGTTACTTACATGAGTAACAAGAAACTTATTTGGAGCAGAGTAAAGAATGTTCAGAATGTGCTATTTAACTTTCTAAGCTAATTTAAACTTGTTTCACGCCAAGTCACAATTTACTTAAAAATAGCTTTTAAGCTAGTTCACAGTGCATTTATTTTCATGAATGTAGAAGAATAAATTGAGAATCGGGTTTCTCCCCCTACAGGCATCATTTTCACAAAATAGCTTCTTTAAGATGCGGTGTGATTTTTTTAATGAGAAATTGCAGAAACTTTACTTGATATATGGTGCTATAAATTCATTTCTTATTTTGTTAATTCCTATCAAGAAAGACATACATTAAAAATACAATTGACAAGAATATACAAGTAACATATATGGTTGGATTCAAATAAACTCCACAATTATAAACAACAATCTATTCAGAGGCAAACACAAAAGACAGATAGTGTGTGTCATCGTAACCAATCTTGTAGGATGAAAGTATGTTTCCAAATGAAAAATATAATTTTACTGCATGGTGGAAGTGTAAAATGGTATATTATAATTTTATTTCATGAGAGGCCAAAGGTCATTCTGCATTCAACAACAAGAGACACCACACAGGTATTGGACACAGATCAATATATTTGAAAAGCTTTTAATTATGTTTTGGCTGAAACCGTTGTTCATTAAAAGGGTTTAGCAGAGGATGGTTTCGATCCATCGACCTCTGGGTTATGGGCTCAGCACGCTTCCGCTGCGCCACTTTGCTCAAACTCATCTCAGTAGGGACTCAAACTCACAATCGCTGGCTTAGGAGGCCAGTGCCTGGCCACAGGGGCTCCTTTGCCTGGCCATTCAACTACAAGAAACCACAAAGGTATTTAGTCACAGTTCAATATATTTAAAAAGCTTCTAACTATGTTTTGGCTGAAAGAGTTAGTCATTAAAAAAGTGTTATCAGAGGATGGTTTCGAACCATCGACCTCTGGGTTATGGGCCCAGCACGCTTCCACTGCGGCACTCTGCCCAAACACATCCCAGTAGGGACACGAACTCACAATCGTTGGCTTAGTAGGCCAGTGCCTTATCCATAACCCCTCTGGGGCTCCGTTGCCTACCCATTAAACAACAAGAGACACCACACAGGTATTGGACACAGATCAATATATTTAAAAAGCTTCTAATTATGTTTTGGCTGAAACCGTTGTTCATTAAATGGGATTAGCAGAGGACGGTTTCGATCCATCGACCTCTGGGTTACGGGCCCAGCACGCTTCCGCTGCGCCGCTGTGCTCAAACACGTCCCAGTAGGGACTCAAACTCATAATCGCTGGCTTAGGAGGCGAGTGCCTGGCCACTGGGGCTCCTTTGCCTGGCCATTTAACAATAAGGGAATCCACACAGGTAATTAGACACAGATCAACATATTTAAAAAGCTTTTAATTATGTTTTGGCTGAAACCGTTGTTCATTAAAAGGGGTTAGCAGAGGATGGTTTCGAACCATCGACCTCTGGGTTATGGGCCCAGCACGCTTCCGCTGCACCACTCTGCTCAAACTCATCCCAGTATGGACTCAAACTCACAATCGCTGGCTTAGGAGGCCAGTGCCTTATCCACTGGCCACTGGGGCTCCTTTGCCTGGCCATTCAACTACAAGAAACCACACAGGTATTTGGACACAGTTCAATATATGTAAAAAGCTTCTTATTATGTTTTTGCTGAAACAGTTGTTCATTAAAAGGGGTTAGCAGAGGATGGTTTCGATCCATCTACCTCTGGGTTGCGGGCCCAGCACGCTTCTCCTGCTCCAATCTGCTCAAACACATCCCAGAAAGGACTCAAACTCACAATCGCTGGCTTAGGAGTCCAGTGCCTTAACCAATAGGCCACTGGGGCTCTGCTGCCTGCCTATTCAACAACAAGAGGCACCACACAGGTATTTGGACACAGTTCAATGTATTTACAAAGCTTCTAATTATGTTTTGGCTGAAACCGTTGTTCATTAAAAGGGGTTAGCAGAGGATGGTTTCGATCCATCGACCTTTGGGTTATGGGCCCAGCACGCTTCCGCTGCGCCACTCTGCTCAAACACGCCCCAGTAGGGACTCAAACTCACAATCGTTGGCTTAGGAGGCCAGTGCCTAGCCAGTGGGGCTCCGTTGCCTACCCATTCAACAACATGAGACACCACACAGGTATTTGGACACACTTCAATATATTTAAAAAGCTTCTAATTATGTTTTGGCTGATACAGTTTGTCATTAAAAGGGGTTAGCAGAGGATGGTTTCGATCCATCGACCTCTGGGTTATGGGCCCAGCACGGTTCCGCTGCGCCGCTCTGCTCAAACACGTCCCAGTAGGGACTCAAACTCACAATTGCTGGCTTAGGAGGCCAGTGCCTGGCAAGTGGGGCTCCTTTGCCTGGCCATTTACCAACAAGGGAATCCACACAGGTAATTGGACACAGATCAACATATTTAAAAAGCTTCTAATTATGTTTTGGCTGAAACCGTTGTTCATTAAAAGGGGTTAGCAGAGGATGGTTTCGATCCATCGACCTTTGGGTTATGGGCCCAGCACGCTTCCGCTGCGCCACTCTGCTCAAACACGCCCCAGTAGGGACTCAAACTCACAATCGTTTGCTTAGGAGGCCAGTGCCTAGCCACTGGGGCTCCGTTGCCTACCCATTCAACAACATGAGACACCACACAGGTATTTGGACACACTTCAATATATTTAAAAAGCTTCTAATTATGTTTTGGCTGATACAGTTTGTCATTAAAAGGCGTTAGCAGAGGATGGTTTCGATCCATCGACCTCTGGGTTATGGGCCCAGCAAGCTTCCGCTGCACCACTCTGTTCAAACACATCCCAGATGGGACTCAAACTCACAATCCCTAGCTTAGGAGGCCAGTGCCTTATCCATTGGCCACTGGGGCTCCGTTGCCTGGCCATTCATCAACAAGAGACACCACACAGGTATTTGGACACAGATCAACATATTTAAAATGCTTCTAATTATGTTTTGGCTGAAACCGTTGCTCATTATAAGGGGTTAGCAGAGAATGGTTTCGATCCATCGACCTCTGGGTTATGGGCCCAGCACGCTTCCGCTGCGCCACTCTGTTCAAACACGCCCCAGTAGGGACTCAAACTAACAATCGTTGGCTTAGGAGGCCAGTGCCTAGCCACTGGGGCTCCTTTGCCTGGCCATTCAACAACAAGAGACGCCACACAGGTATTTGGAGACAGATCAATATATTTAAAAAGCTTCTATGTTTTGGCCGAAACATTTGGTCATTTATAGGGGTTAGCAGAGGATGGTTTCGATCCATCGACCTCTGGGTTATGGGTCCAGCACGCTTCCGCTGCGCCACTCTGCTCAAACACATCCCATTTGGGACTCAAACTCACAATCCCTGGCTTAGGAGACCATTGCCTTATCCACTGTTCACTGGGGTTCCTTTGCCTGGCCATTTAACATTTAGAGACAGCACACAGGTATTAAGTCACAGTTCAATATATTTAAAAAGCTTCTAATTATGTTTTGGCTGAAACAGTTTGTCATTAAAAGGGGTTAGCAGAGGATGGTTTCGATCCATCGACCTCTGGGTTATGGGCCCAGCACGGTTCCGCTGCGCCGCTCTGCTCAAACACGTCCCAGTAGGGACTCAAACTCACAATTGCTGGCTTAGGAGGCCAGTGCCTGGCAAGTGGGGCTCCTTTGCCTGGCCATTTACCAACAAGGGAATCCACACAGGTAATTGGACACAGATCAACATATTTAAAAAGCTTCTAATTATGTTTTGGCTGATACAGTTTGTCATTAAAAGGGTTTAGCAGAGGATGGTTTCGATCCATCAACCTCTGGGTTATGGGCCCAGCAAGCTTCCGCTGCACCACTCTGCTCAAACACATTCCAGATGGGACTCAAACTCAGAATCCCTAGCTTAGGAGGCCAGTGCCTTATCCATTGGCCACTGGAGCTCCGTTGGCTGGACATTCAACAACAAGGGACACCACACAGGTATTTGGACACAGATCAACATATTTAAAAAGCTTCTAATTATGTTTTGGCTGAAACCGTTGCTCATTATAAGGGGTTAGCAGAGGATGGTTTCGATACATCGACCTCTGGGTTATGGGCCCAGCATGCTTCCGCTGCACCACTCTGCTCAAACACGCCCCAGTAGGGACTCAAACTAACAATCGTTGGCTTAGGAGGCCAGTGCCTAGCCACTGGGGCTCCTTTGCCTGGCCATTCAACAACAAGAGACGCCACACAGGTATTTGGAGACAGATCAATATATTTAAAAAGCTTCTAATTATGTTTTGGCCGAAACATTTGGTCATTTATTGGGGTTAGCAGAGGATGGTTTCGATCCATCGACCTCTGGGTTATGGGCCCAGCACGCTTCCGCTGCGCCACTCTGCTCAAACACATCCCATTTGGGACTCAAACTCACAATCGCTGGCTTAGGAGACCAGTGCCTTATCCACTGTTCACTGGGGTTCCTAAACCGTGGGCTTAGTAGACCAGTGTCTTATCCATTACGCCACTGGGGCTCCATTGCCTACCAATTCAATAACAAGAGACACCACACATGTATTTGGAAACATTTCAATATATTTACAAAGATTCTTATTATTTTTTGGCTGAAACAGTTGTTCATTAAAAGTGGTTAGCAGAGGATGGTTTCGATCCATCGACCTCTAGGTTATGGGCCCAGCACGCTTCCGCTGCGCCACTCTGCTCAAACACATCCCATTTGGGACTCAAACTCACAATCCCTGGCTTAGGAGACCAGTGCCTTATCCACTGTTCACTGGGGTTCCTTTGCCTGGCCATTCAACATTTAGAGACAGCACACAGGTATTTAGTCACAGTTCAATATATTTAAAAAGCTTCTAATTATGTTTTGGCTGAAACAGTTTGTCATTAAAAGGGGTTAGCAGAGGATGGTTTCGATCCATCGACCTCTGGGATATGGGCCCAGCACGCTTCCGCTGCGCCACTCTGCTGAAACACGCCCCAGTAGGGACACGAACTCACAACCGTGGGCTTAGTAGACCAGTTTCTTATCCATTACGCCACTGGGGCTCCATTGCCTACCAATTCAACAACAAGAGACACCACACATGTATTTGGAAAAAGATCAATATATTTAAAAAGCTTCTTATTATGTTTTGGCCGAAACAGTTGGTCATTTATAGGGGTTAGCAGAGGATGGTTTCGATCCATCGACCTCTGGGTTATGGGCCCAGCACGCTTCCGCTGCGCCACTCTGCTCAAACACATCCCATTTGGGACTCAAACTCACAATCCCTGGCTTAGGAGACCGGTGCCTTATCCACTGTTCACTGGGGTTCCTTTGCCTGGCCATTCAACATTTAGAGACACCACACAGGGATTTAGTCACAATTCAATATTTTTAAAAAGCTTCTAATTATGTTTTGGCTGAAACAGTTGTCATTAGAAGAGGTTAGCAGAGGATGGTTTCGATCCATTGACCTCTGGGTTATGGGCCCAGCAAGCTTCCGCTGCACCACTCTGCTCAAACACATCCCAGATGGGACTCAAACTCACAATCCCTAGCTTAGGAGGCCAGTGCCTTATCCATTGGCCACTGGGGCTCCGTTGCCTGGCCATTCAACAACAAGAGACACCACACAGGTATTTGGACACAGATCAACATATTTAAAAAGCTTCTAATTATATTTTGGCTGAAACCATTGCTCATTATAAGGGGTTATTAGAGGATGGTTTCGATCCATCGACCTCTAGGTTATGGGCTCAGCACGCTTCCGCTGCGCCAGTCTGCTCAAACCACCCCAGTAGGGACTCAAACTATCAATCGTTGGCTTAGGAGGCCAGTGCCTAGCCACTGGGGCTCCTTTGCCTGGCCATTGAACAACAAGAGACACCACACAGGTATGTGGACACAGATCAATATATTTAAAAAGCTTCTAATTATGTTTTGGCTGAAACAGTTTGTCATTAAAAGGGGTTAGCAGAGGATGGTTTCGATCCATCGACCTCTGGGTTATGGGCCCAGCACGCTTCCGCTGCTTCCGCTGCGCTGCTCTGCTCAAACACATCCCAGTAGGGACTCAAACTCACAATTGCTGGCTTAGGAGGCCAGTGCCTGGCAACTGGGGCTCCTTTGCCTGGCCATTTACCAACAAGGGAATCCACACAGATAATTGGACACAGATCAACATATTTAAAAAGCTTCTAATTATGTTTTGGCTGAAACCGTTGTTCATTAAAAGGGGTTAGCAGAGGATGGTTTCGATCCATCGACCTTTGGGTTATGGGCCCAGCACGCTTCCGCTGCGCCACTCTGCTCAAACACGCCCCAGTAGGGACTCAAACTCACAATCGTTGGCTTAGGAGGCCAGTGCCTAGCCACTGGGGCTCCGTTGCCTACCCAATCAACAACATGAGACACCACACAGGTATTTGGACACAGTTCAATATATTTAAAAAGCTTCTAATTATGTTTTGGCTGAAACAGTTTTCATTAGAAGAAGTTAGCAGAGGATGGTTTCGATCCATAGACCTTTGGGTTATGGGCCCAGCACGCTTCCGCAGCGCCACTATGCTCAAACACGCCCCAGTAGGGACTCAAACTCACAATCGTTTGCTCAGGAGGCCAGTGCCTAGCCACTGGGGCTCCGTTGCCTACCCATTCAACAACATGAGACACCACACAGGTATTTGGACACACTTCAATATATTTAAAAAGCTTCTAATTATGTTTTGGCTGATACAGTTTGTCATTAAAAGGGCTTAGCAGAGGATGGTTTCGATCCATCAACCTCTGGGTTATGGGCCCAGCAAGCTTCCGCTGCACTACTCTGCTCAAACACATTCCAGATGGGACTCAAACTCACAATCCCTAGCTTAGGAGGCCAGTGCCTTATCCATTGGCCACTGGGGCTCCGTTGGCTGGACATTCAACAACAAGAGACACCACACAGGTATTTGGACACAGATCAACATATTTAAAAAGCTTCTAATTATGTTTTGGCTGAAACCGTTGCTCATTATAAGGGGTTAGCAGAGGATGGTTTCGATCCATCGACTTCTGGGATATGGGCCCAGCACGCTTCCGCTGCACCACTCTGCTCAAACACGCCCCAGTAGGGACTCAATCTAACAATCGTTGGCTTAGGAGGCCAGTGCCTAGCCACTGGGGCTCCTTTGCCTGGCCATTCAACAACAAGAGACGCCACACAGGTATTTGGAGACAGATCAATATATTTAAAAAGCTTCTAATTATGTTTTGGCCGAAACATTTGGTCATTTATTGGGGTTAGCAGAGGATGGTTTCGATCCATCGACCTCTGGGTTATGGGCCCAGCACGCTTCCGCTGCGCCACTCTGCTCAAACACATCCCATTTGGGACTCAAACTCACAATCGCTGGCTTAGGAGACCAGTGCCTTATCCACTGTTCACTGGGGTTCCTTTGCCTGGCCATTCAACATTTAGAGACAGCACACAGGTATTTAGTCACAGTTCAATATATTTAAAAAGCTTCTAATTATGTTTTGGCTGAAACAGTTTGTCATTAAAAGGGGTTAGCAGAGGATGGTTTCGATCCATCGACTTCTGGGATATGGGCCCAGCACGCTTCCGCTGCACCACTCTGCTCAAACACGCCCCAGTAGGGACACGAACTCACAACCTTGGGCTTAGTAGACCAGTGCCTTATCCATTACGCCACTGGGGCTCCATTGCCTACCAATTCAACAACAAGAGACACCACACATGTATTTGGAAACAGTTCAATATATTTACAAAGCTTCTTATTATGTTTTGGCTGAAACAGTTGTTCATTAAAAGTGGTTAGCAGAGGATGGTTTCGATCCATCGACCTCTAGGTAATGGGCCCAGCACGCTTCTGCTGCGCCACACTGCTCAAACTCATCACAGTAGGGACTCAAACTCACAATCGCTGGCTTAGGAGGCCAGTGCCTAGCCACTGGGGCTCTGTTGCCTACCCATTCAACAACATGAGACACCACACAGGTATTTGGACACAGTTCAATATATTTAAAAAGCTTCTAATTATGTTTTGGCTGAAACAGTTGTCATTAGAAGAAGTTAGCAGAGGATGGTTTCGATCCATCGACCTCTGGGTTATGGGCCCAGCACGCTTCCGCTGCGCCACTCTGCTCAAACACGCCCCAGTAGGGACTCAAACTCACAATCGTTGGCTTAGGAGGCCAGTGCCTAGCCACTGGGGCTCCGTTGCCTACCCATTCAACAACATGAGACACCACACATGTATTTGGAAACAGATCAATATATTTAAAAAGCTTCTTATTATGTTTTGGCCGAAACAGTTGGTCATTTATAGGGGTTAGCAGAGGATGGTTTCGATCCATCGACCTCTGGGTTATGGGCCCAGCACGCTTCCGCTGCGCCACTCTGCTCAAACACATCCCATTTGGGACTCAAACTCACAATCCCTGGCTTAGGAGACCGGTGCCTTATCCACTGTTCACTGGGGTTCCTTTGCCTGGCCATTCAACATTTAGAGACACCACACAGGGATTTAGTCACAATTCAATATTTTTAAAAAGCTTCTAATTATGTTTTGGCTGAAACAGTTGTCATTAGAAGAAGTTAGCAGAGGATGGTTTCGATCCATTGACCTCTGGGTTATGGGCCCAGCAAGCTTCCGCTGCACCACTCTGCTCAAACACATCCCAGATGGGACTCAAACTCACAATCCCTAGCTTAGGAGGCCAGTGCCTTATCCATTGGCCACTGGGGCTCCGTTGCCTGGCCATTCAACAACAAGAGACACCACACAGGTATTTGGACACAGATCAACATATTTAAAAAGCTTCTAATTATGTTTTGGCTGAAACCATTGCTCATTATAAGGGGTTAGCAGAGGATGGTTTCGATCCATCGACCTCTGGGTTATGGGCCCAGCACGCTTCCGCTGCGCCACTCTGCTCAAACAGGCCCCAGTAGGGACTCAAACTAACAATCGTTGGCTTAGGAGGCCAGTGCCTAGCCACTGGGGCTCCTTTGCCTGGCCATTCAACAACAAGAGACGCCACACAGGTATTTGGAGACAGATCAATATATTTAAAAAGCTTCTAATTATGTTTTGGCCGAAACAGTTGGTCATTTATAGGGGTTAGCAGAGGATGGATTCGATCCATCGACCTCTGGGTTATGGGCCCAGCAAGCTTCCGCTGCACCACTCTGCTCAAACACATTCCAGATGGGACTCAAACTCACAATCCCTAGCTTAGGAGGCCAGTGCCTTATCCATTGGCCACTGGGGCTCCGTTGCCTGGCCATTCAACAACAAGAGACGCCACACATGTATTTGGAAACAGATCAATATATTTAAAAAGCTTCTTATTATGTTTTGGCCGAAACAGTTGGTCATTTATAGGGGTTAGCAGAGGATGGTTTCGATCCATCGACCTCTGGGTTATGGGCCCAGCACGCTTCCGCTGCGCCACTCTGCTCAAACACATCCCATTTGGGACTCAAACTCACAATCCCTGGCTTAGGAGACCGGTGCCTTATCCACTGTTCACTGGGGTTCCTTTGCCTGGCCATTCAACATTTAGAGACACCACACAGGGATTTAGTCACAATTCAATATTTTTAAAAAGCTTCTAATTACGTTTTGGCTGAAACAGTTGTCATTAGAAGAGGTTAGCAGAGGATGGTTTCGATCCATTGACCTCTGGGTTATGGGCCCAGGAAGCTTCCGCTGCACCACTCTGCTCAAACACATCCCAGATGGGACTCAAACTCACAATCCCTAGCTTAGGAGGCCAGTGCCTTATCCATTGGCCACTGGGGCTCCGTTGCCTGGCCATTCAACAACAAGAGACACCACACAGGTATTTGGACACAGATCAACATATTTAAAATGCTTCTAATTATGTTTTGGCTGAAACCGTTGCTCATTATAAGGGGTTAGCAGAGAATGGTTTCGATCCATCGACCTCTGGGTTATGGGCCCAGCACGCTTCCGCTGCGCCACTCTGTTCAAACACGCCCCAGTAGGGACTCAAACTAACAATCGTTGGCTTAGGAGGCCAGTGCCTAGCCACTGGGGCTCCTTTGCCTGGCCATTCAACAACAAGAGACGCCACACAGGTATTTGGAGACAGATCAATATATTTAAAAAGCTTCTAATTATGTTTTGGCCGAAACAGATGGTCATTTATAGGGGTTAGCAGAGGATGGTTTCGATCCATTGACCTCTGGGTTATGGGCCCAGCAAGCTTCCGCTGCACCACTCTGCTCAAACACATCCCAGATGGGACTCAAACTCACAATCCCTAGCTTAGGAGGCCAGTGCCTTATCCATTGGCCACTGGGGCTCCGTTGCCTGGACATTCAACAACAAGAGACACCACACAGGTATTTGGACACAGATCAACATATTTAAAAAGCTTCTAATTATGTTTTGGCTGAAACCATTGCTCATTATAAGGGGTTAGCAGAGGATGGTTTCGATCCATCGACCTCTGGGTTATGGGCCCAGCACGCTTCCGCTGCGCCACTCTGCTCAAACACGGCCCAGTAGGGACTCAAACTAACAATCGTTGGCTTAGGAGGCCAGTGCCTAGCCACTGGGGCTCCTTTGCCTGGCCATTCAACAACAAGAGACGCCACACAGGTATTTGGAGACAGATCAATATATTTAAAAAGCTTCTAATTATGTTTTGGCCGAAACAGTTGGTCATTTATAGGGGTTAGCAGAGGATGGTTTCGATCCATCGACCTCTGGGTTATGGGCCCAGCAAGCTTCCGCTGCACCACTCTGCTCAAACACATTCCAGATGGGACTCAAACTCACAATCCCTAGCTTAGGAGGCCAGTGCCTTATCCATTGGCCACTGGGGTTCCTTTGCCTGGCCATTCAACATTTAGAGACAGCACACAGGTATTTAGTCACAGTTCAATATATTTAAAAAGCTTCTAATTATGTTTTGGCTGAAACAGTTTGTCATTAAAAGGGGTTAGCAGAGGATGGTTTCGATCCATCGACCTCTGGGATATGGGCCCAGCACGCTTCCGCTGCACCACTCTGCTCAAACACGCCCCAGTAGGGACACGAACTCACAACCTTGGGCTTAGTAGACCAGTGCCTTATCCATTACGCCACTGGGGCTCCATTGCCTACCAATTCAACAACAAGAGACACCACACATGTATTTGGAAACAGTTCAATATATTTAAAAGCTTCTTATTATGTTTTGGCTGAAACAGTTGTTCATTAAAAGTGGTTAGCAGAGGATGGTTTCGATCCATCGACCTCTAGGTATGGGCCCAGCACGCTTCTGCTGCGCCACACTGCTCAAACTCATCACAGTAGGGACTCAAACTCACAATCGCTGGCTTAGGAGGCCAGTGCCTAGCCACTGGGGCTCCGTTGCCTACCCATTCATCAACATGAGACACCACACAGGTATTTGGACACAGTTCAATATATTTAAAAAGCTTCTAATTATGTTTTGGCTGAAACAGTTGTCATTAGAAGAAGTTAGCAGAGGATGGTTTCGATCCATCGACCTTTGGGTTATGGGCCCAGCACGCTTCCGCTGCGCCACTCTGCTCAAACACGCCCCAGTAGGGACTCAAACTCACAATCGTTGGCTTAGGAGGCCAGTGCCTAGCCACTGGGGCTCCGTTGCCTACCCATTCAACAACATGAGACACCAAACATGTATTTGGAAACAGATCAATATATTTAAAAAGCTTCTTATTATGTTTTGGCCGAAACAGTTGGTCATTTATAGGGGTTAGCAGAGGATGGTTTCGATCCATCGACCTCTGGGTTATGGGCCCAGCACGCTTCCGCTGCGCCACTCTGCTCAAACACATCCCATTTGGGACTCAAACTCACAATCCCTGGCTTAGGAGACCAGTGCCTTATCCACTGTTCACTGGGGTTCCTTTGCCTGGCCATTCAACATTAGAGACACCACACAGGTATTTAGTCACAATTCAATATTTTTAAAAAGCTTCTAATTATGTTTTGGCTGAAACAGTTGTCATTAGAAAAGTTAGCAGAGGATGGTTTCGATCCATTGACCTCTGGGTTATGGGCCCAGCAAGCTTCCGCTGCACCACTCTGCTCAAACACATCCCAGATGGGACTCAAACTCACAATCCCTAGCTTAGGAGGCCAGTGCCTTATCCATTGGCCACTGGGGCTCCGTTGCCTGGCCATTCAACAACAAGAGACACCACACAGGTATTTGGACACAGATCAACATATTTAAAAAGCTTCTAATTATGTTTTGGCTGAAACATTGCTCATTATAGGGGTTAGCAGAGGATGGTTTCGATCCATCGACCTCTGGGTTATGGGCCCAGCACGCTTCCGCTGCGCCACTCTGCTCAAACAGGCCCCAGTAGGGACTCAAACTAACAATCGTTGGCTTAGGAGGCCAGTGCCTAGCCACTGGGGCTCCTTTGCCTGGCCATTCAACAACAAGAGACGCCACACAGGTATTTGGAGACAGATCAATATATTTAAAAAGCTTCTAATTATGTTTTGGCCGAAACAGTTGGTCATTTATAGGGGTTAGCAGAGGATGGTTTCGATCCATGACCTCTGGGTTATGGGCCCAGCAAGCTTCCGCTGCACCACTCTGCTCAAACACATTCCAGATGGGACTCAAACTCACAATCCCTAGCTTAGGAGGCCAGTGCCTTATCCATTGGCCACTGGGGCTCCGTTGCCTGGCCATTCAACAACAAGAGACCCACACATATTTGGAAACAGATCAATATATTTAAAAAGCTTCTTATTATGTTTTGGCCGAAACAGTTGGTCATTTATAGGGGTTAGCAGAGGATGGTTTCGATCCATCGACCTCTGGGTTATGGGCCCAGCACGCTTCCGCTGCGCCACTCTGCTCAAACACATCCCATTTGGGACTCAAACTCACAATCCCTGGCTTAGGAGACCGGTGCCTTATCCACTGTTCACTGGGTTCCTTTGCCTGGCCATTCACATTTAGAGACACCACACAGGTATTTAGTCACAATTCAATATTTTAAAAAGCTTCTAATTATGTTTTGGCTGAAACAGTTGTCATTAGAAGAGGTTAGCAGAGGATGGTTTCGATCCATTGACCTCTAGGTTATGGGCTCAGCACGCTTCCGCTGCGCCAGTCTGCTCAAACACGCCCCAGTAGGGACTCAAACTCACAATCGTTGGCTTAGGAGGCCAGTGCCTAGCCACTGGGGCTCCTTTGCCTGGCCATTCAACAACAAGAGACGCCACACAGGTATTTGGAGACAGATCAATATATTTAAAAAGCTTCTAATTATGTTTTGGCCGAAACAGTTGGTCATTTATAAGGTTAGCAGAGGATGGTTTCGATCCATCGACCTCTGGGTTATGGCCCCAGCACGCTTCCGCTGCGCCACTCTGCTCAAACACATCCCAGTTGGGACTCAAACTCACAATCCCTGCTTAGGAGGCCAGTGCCTTATCCACTGTTCACTGGGTTCCTTTGCCTGGCCATTCAACATTTAGAGACAGCACACAGGTATTTAGTCACAGTTCAATATATTTAAAAAGCTTCTATTATGTTTTGGCTGAAACAGTTTGTCATTAAAGGGGTTAGCAGAGGATGGTTTCGATCCATCGACCTCTGGATATGGGCCCAGCACGCTTCCGCTGCACCACTCTGCTCAAACAC
>CM017899.1:8568729-8603729 GCA_008369825.1 Triplophysa tibetana
CCCAGTGAACAGTGGATAAGGCACCGGTCTCCTAAGCCAGGGATGTGAGTTTGAGTCCCAATGGATGTGTTTGAGCAGAGTGGCGCAGCGGAAGCGTGCTTGGCCCATAACCCAGAGGTCGATGGATCGAAACCATCCTCTGCTAACCCCTATAAATGAAAACTGTTTCGGCCAAAACATAATAAGAAGCTTTTTAATATATTGATCTGTTTCAAATACATGTGTGGCGTCTCTTGTTGTTGAATGGCCAGGCAACGGAGCCCCAGTGGCCAATGGATAAGGCACTGGCCTCCTAAGCTAGGATTGTGAGTTTGAGTCCCATCTGGAATGTGTTTGAGCAGAGTGGTGCAGCGGAAGCTTGCTGGGCCCATAACCAGAGGTCGATGGATCGAATCCATCCTCTGCTAAACCCTATAAATGACCAACTGTTTCGGCCAAAACATAATTAGAAGCTTTTTAAATATATTGATCTGTCTCCAATACCTGTGTGGCGTCTCTTGTTGTTGAATGGCCAGGCAAAGGAGCCCCAGTGGCTAGGCACTGGCCTCCTAAGCCAACGATTGTTAGTTTGAGTCCCTACTGGGGCCTGTTTGAGCAGAGTGGCGCAGCGGAAGCGTGCTGGGCCCATAACCCAGAGGTCGATGGATCGAAACATCCTCTGCTAACCCTTATAATGAGCAATGGTTTCAGCCAAAACATAATTAGAAGCTTTTTAAATATGTTGATCTGTGTCCAAATACCTGTGTGGTGTTCTTGTTGTTGAATGGCCAGGCAACGGAGCCCCAGTGGCCAATGGATAAGGCACTGGCCTCCTAAGCTAGGGATTGTGAGTTTGAGTCCCATCTGGGATGTGTTTGAGCAGAGTGGTGCAGCGGAAGCTTGCTGGGCCCATAACCCAGAGGTCAATGGATCGAAACCATCCTCTGCTAACTTCTTCTAATGACAACTGTTTCAGCCAAAACATAATTAGAAGCTTTTTAAAAATATTGAATTGTGACTAAATACCTGTGTGGTGTCTCTAAATGTTGAATGGCCAGGCAAAGGAACCCCAGTGAACAGTGGATAAGGCACCGGTCTCCTAAGCCAGGGATTGTGAGTTTGAGTCCCAAATGGGATGTGTTTGAGCAGAGTGGCGCAGCGGAAGCGTGCTGGGCCCATAACCCAGAGGTCGATGGATCGAAACCATCCTCTGCTAACCCCTATAAATGACCAACTGTTTCGGCCAAAACATAATAAGAAGCTTTTTAAATATATTGATCTGTTTCCAAATACATGTGTGGTGTCTCATGTTGTTGAATGGGTAGGCAACGGAGCCCCAGTGGCTAAGCAATGGCCTCCTAAGCCAACGATTGTGAGTTTGAGTCCCTACTGGGGCGTGTTTGAGCAGAGTGGCGCAGCGGAAGCGTGCTGGGCCCATAACCCAAAGGTCGATGGATCGAAACCATCCTCTGCTAACTTCTTCTAATGACAACTGTTTCAGCCAAAACATAATTAGAAGCTTTTTAAATATATTGAACTGTGTCCAAATACCTGTGTGGTGTCTCATGTTGTTGAATGGGTAGGCAACGGAGCCCCAGTGGCTAGGCACTGGCCTCCTAAGCCAGCGATTGTGAGTTTGAGTCCCTACTGTGATGAGTTTGAGCAGTGTGGCGCAGCAGAAGCGTGCTGGGCCCATACCTAGAGGTCGATGGATCGAAACCATCCTCTGCTAACCACTTTTAATGAACAACTGTTTCAGCCAAAACATAATAAGAAGCTTTGTAAATATATTGAACTGTTTCCAAATACATGTGTGGTGTCTCTTGTTGTTGAATTGGTAGGCAATGGAGCCCCAGTGGCGTAATGGATAAGGCACTGGCTACTAAGCCAAGGTTGTGAGTTCGTGTCCCTACTGGGGCGTGTTTGAGCAGAGTGGTGCAGCGGAAGCGTGCTGGGCCCATATCCCAGAGGTCGATGGATCGAAACCATCCTCTGCTAACCCCTTTTAATGACAAACTGTTTCAGCCAAAACATAATAAGAAGCTTTTTAAATATATTGAACTGTGACTAAATACCTGTGTGCTGTCTCTAAATGTTGAATGGCCAGGCAAAGGAACCCCAGTGAACAGTGGATAAGGCACTGGTCTCCTAAGCCAGGGATTGTGAGTTTGAGACCCAAATGGGATGTGTTTGAGCAGAGTGGCGCAGCGGAAGCGTGCTGGGCCAATAACCCAGAGGTCGATGGATCGAAACCATCCTCTGCTAACCCTTATAAATGACCATCTGTTTCGGCCAAAACATAATTATAAGCTTTTTAAATATATTGATCTGTCTCCAAATACCTGTGTGGCGTCTCTTGTTGTTGAATGGCCAGGCAAAGGAGCCCCAGTGGCTAGGCACTGGCCTCCTAAGCCAACGATTGATAGTTTGAGTCCCTACTGGGGCGTGTTTGAGCAGACTGGCGCAGCGGAAGCGTGCTGAGCCCATAACCTAGAGGTCGATGGATCGAAACCATCCTCTAATAACCCCTTATAATGAGCAATGGTTTCAGCCAAAATATAATTAGAAGCTTTTTAAATATGTTGATCTGTGTCCAAATACCTGTGTGGTGTCTCTTGTTGTTGAATGGCCAGGCAACGGAGCCCCAGTGGCCAATGGATAAGGCACTGGCCTCCTAAGCTAGGGATTGTGAGTTTGAGTCCCATCTGGGATGTGTTTGAGCAGAGTGGTGCAGCGGAAGCTTGCTGGGCCCATAACCCAGAGGTCAATGGATCGAAACCATCCTCTGCTAACCTCTTCTAATGACAACTGTTTCAGCCAAAACATAATTAGAAGCTTTTAAAAATATTGAATTGTGACTAAATCCCTGTGTGGTGTCTCTAAATGTTGAATGGCCAGGCAAAGGAACCCCAGTGAACAGTGGATAAGGCACGGTCTCCTAAGCCAGGGATTGTGAGTTTGAGTCCCAAATGGGATGTGTTTGAGCAGAGTGGCGCAGCGGAAGCGTGCTGGGCCCATAACCCAGAGGTCGATGGATCGAAACCATCCTCTGCTAACCCCTATAAATGACCAACTGTTTCGGCCAAAACATAATAAGAAGCTTTTTAAATATATTGATCTGTTTCCAAATACATGTGTGGCGTCTCTTGTTGTTGAATGGCCAGGCAACGGAGCCCCAGTGGCCAATGGATAAGGCACTGGCCTCCTAAGCTAGGGATTGTGAGTTTGAGTCCCATCTGGAATGTGTTTGAGCAGAGTGGTGCAGCGGAAGCTTGCTGGGCCCATAACCCAGAGGTCAATGGATCGAATCCATCCTCTGCTAACCCTATAAATGACCAACTGTTTCGGCCAAAACATAATTAGAAGCTTTTTAAATATATTGATCTGTCTCCAAATACCTGTGTGGCGTCTCTTGTTGTTGAATGGCCAGGCAAAGGAGCCCCAGTGGCTAGGCACTGGCCTCCTAAGCCAACGATTGTTAGTTTGAGTCCCTACTGGGGCCTGTTTGAGCAGAGTGGCGCAGCGGAAGCGTGCTGGGCCCATAACCCAGAGGTCGATGGATCGAAACCATCCTCTGCTAACCCCTTATAATGAGCAATGGTTTCAGCCAAAACATAATTAGAAGCTTTTTAAATATGTTGATCTGTGTCCAAATACCTGTGTGGTGTCTCTTGTTGTTGAATGGCCAGGCAACGGAGCCCCAGTGGCCAATGGATAAGGCACTGGCCTCCTAAGCTAGGGATTGTGAGTTTGAGTCCCATCTGGGATGTGTTTGAGCAGAGTGGTGCAGCGGAAGCTTGCTGGGCCCATAACCCAGAGGTCAATGGATCGAAACCATCCTCTGCTAACTTTTCTAATGACAACTGTTTCAGCCAAAACATAATTAGAAGCTTTTTAAAAATATTGAATTGTGACTAAATCCCTGTGTGGTGTCTCTAAATGTTGAATGGCCAGGCAAAGGAACCCCAGTGAACAGTGGATAAGGCACCGGTCTCCTAAGCCAGGGATTGTGAGTTTGAGTCCCAAATGGGATGTGTTTGAGCAGAGTGGCGCAGCGGAAGCGTGCTGGGCCCATAACCCAGAGGTCGATGGATCGAAACCATCCTCTGCTAACCCCTATAAATGACCAACTGTTTCGGCCAAAACATAATAAGAAGCTTTTTAAATATATTGATCTGTTTCCAAATACATGTTTGGTGTCTCAGTTGTTGAATGGGTAGGCAACGGAGCCCCAGTGGCTAGGCACTGGCCTCCTAAGCCAACGATTGTGAGTTTGAGTCCCTACTGGGGCGTGTTTGAGCAGAGTGGCGCAGCGGAAGCGTGCTGGGCCCATAACCCAAAGGTCGATGGATCGAAACCATCCTCTGCTAACTTCTTCTAATGACAACTGTTTCAGCCAAAACATAATTAGAAGCTTTTTAAATATATTGAACTGTGTCCAAATACCTGTGTGGTGTCTCATGTTGATGAATGGGTAGGCAACGGAGCCCCAGTGGCTAGGCACTGGCCTCCTAAGCCAGCGATTGTGAGTTTGAGTCCCTACTGTGATGAGTTTGAGCAGTGTGGCGCAGCAGAAGCGTGCTGGGCCCATTACCTAGAGGTCGATGGATCGAAACCATCCTCTGCTAACCACTTTTAATGAACAACTGTTTCAGCCAAAACATAATAAGAAGCTTTGTAAATATATTGAACTGTTTCCAAATACATGTGTGGTGTCTCTTGTTGTTGAATTGGTAGGCAATGGAGCCCCAGTGGCGTAATGGATAAGGCACTGGTCTACTAAGCCCAAGGTTGTGAGTTCGTGTCCCTACTGGGGCGTGTTTGAGCAGAGTGGTGCAGCGGAAGCGTGCTGGGCCCATATCCCAGAGGTCGATGGATCGAAACCATCCTCTGCTAACCCCTTTTAATGACAAACTGTTTCAGCCAAAACATAATTAGAAGCTTTTTAAATATATTGAACTGTGACTAAATACCTGTGTGCTGTCTCTAAATGTTGAATGGCCAGGCAAAGGAACCCCAGTGGCCAATGGATAAGGCACTGGCCTCCTAAGCTAGGGATTGTGAGTTTGAGTCCCATCTGGAATGTGTTTGAGCAGAGTGGTGACGCGGAAGCTTGCTGGGCCCATAACCCAGAGGTCGATGGATCGAAACCATCCTCTGCTAACCCCTATAAATGACCAACTGTTTCGGCCAAAACATAATTAGAAGCTTTTTAAATATATTGATCTGTCTCCAAATACCTGTGTGGCGTCTCTTGTTGTTGAATGGCCAGGCAAAGGAGCCCCAGTGGCTAGGCACTGGCCTCCTAAGCCAACGATTGTTAGTTTGAGTCCCTACTGGACCGTGTTTGAGCAGAGTGGCGCAGCGGAAGCGTGCTGGGCCCATAACCCAGAGGTCGATGGATCGAAACCATCCTCTGCTAACCCCTTATAATGAGCAATGTTTCAGCCAAAATATAATTAGAAGCTTTTTAAATATGTTGATCTGTGTCCAAATACCTGTGTGGTGTCTCTTGTTGTTGAATGGCCAGGCAACGGAGCCCCAGTGGCCAATGGATAAGGCACTGGCCTCCTAAGCTAGGGATTGTGAGTTTGAGTCCCAAATGGGATGTGTTTGAGCAGAGTGGCGCAGCGGAAGCGTGCTGGGCCCATAACCCAGAGGTCAATGGATCGAAACCATCCTCTGCTAACCTCTTCTAATGACAACTGTGTAGTGATTTTAGCTGCATGTTAAAATAAGGATGAGTTTAACTCACCAAATGATTCTCCACCAGATCTATCAAGATCAAACATATATGAAATGAGTTATTTATAACATCAATTTCAGTCAAGGAATTAGTTTAGCTCAAAGGCAAATATGTATAATAATCGTCATTATACATACATATTTACAATTCTGATTAGCAGTATAGTGATACAAATCCCATATGTATTAGTCCAGCAAATACATCAATGATTTTATACACTAACGTTATCTCATGACTATAAGTAACGTGACTTTACCAAACAGAATTAAGAGCAGAGGTAGCATAGATCGAAACACAGTTTAAGTGACCAAGTTTGTGAGCGTGAACAAAGAGAACCCATCACAAATGCCTTTATGGGTTTTTATTAAACTCTACTCTACATGGTAAACAAAAATGAGAACAAACAAAAACATAAAACACAATTGCGCTAGGAAGCGCAGAGAATGAGAGAGAGAGAGAGAGAGAGAGAGAGCACAGCAACGATTTCTGAACATCATTAAAATCATCTTTAACAAAGAGGCACAGACTTAACGCAGCTATTCTATAGAAACGGAATACTTGCAAAGCTCTGTGCTGGATGTACTCGTATGCGCTTGGAGTGATGGAAATGTTCAGATGATTTCAGAATGCGGTCCTGCTGAAAGTTGCGGGCCTCGTTGAAAGTTGCGGGCCTCTGGAAGTTGCGTCCTTGTTGAAAGTTGCGGGCCTCGGCCCTCATGACCGGCCGCATGGCTCGTCGAGGTGTGCGTGGCAGCAGAGTCCATTGTTCCTTCTCCAGTTAGGGAAGAATTACCTCACCCCCCCGGAAGGGGGAGGTGAGAGGCAAGGTCCAACGATTCAGGAAGAGCCAAGGAGAAGACCCAAGGAGAAGAGCCAAGGAGAAAAGGAGAAGAAACTGTGTCCTGGTCGACATTTAACTTCATGAAGGGCATGCCCTCAGAGTTTGAGTCGGCCAATCAAAATTGAGTGGGGAAAGAGATTCTTTGTTCACTCAACAGCTAATTTCCATCTTATGACCTGTAGGTAACTTTACAAGATACAAATCCAAATTATAACATAATGATTGTAATGTGTTCTATGGTCACACAATATGTATCAACAATGAGGAATTGTAAAGAGAAACATTTGGATATCAAAAATGGACACGTTTGAAGCGTATCAAGTTATGATTCTTTCGGATGTATTAATACAAACCACGCCTGAATTAAAGTTGAATATCTAAGAGTTACAGACTATTTAAGATGGCATGATTGCCAACATATAACCAGACATTTAGTTACATTTATACAAAAAGGACAGTTTAAGCACGTATGTTCCTATTGTCAGAGAAGTTTCTCTGGTTAGCCTCAGATGTTGCCTTAGAGATGATACAGATAATCATCACCAAGGCTTTGAAGCTAAGGAGTCGTAAATGTCCTACAGAGGAACCAAATGGTTATCACACTATCGGTGCGAGTTCAAAATGCAAAACCAGACCCTATGGAGCCAGGTTTGCTTTGTTCTTTGAACATGTTATCTTGAGACCGACACAAAAGGGAATGAGAGGTTGAATGGCTTTTCTCACACTGATCCAGTCACTACATATCCCCCCTTTCGGAAGACGAAGTGCTGAATGTAAACTTCAGCTGACGATGGATAGTTGGATCATGATGGCGGGATCACTGGAGGTTCCTATTGGTCCACAGGATCTCGACATACAGGCAGAGAATGCTCCCGAGTGGTCAGGCATTGTCTTTAATTGGGTACCTTTCATCTTTTCGATCCTGCTTAGACATCAAGGGAGAGCACCCCTGCACCTGTTTGCTGGTTCTTGCAACAGGTTGGTTAGGGTGTTTCCTGTCTCCACGGAGATGCACAGCAGCAGTCCTTGATGAAACAGCAGGTGGGATGGCATGATTGGCTTCCATGCAAATGCCTGTAGTCCTGTGTCATGAGGAGGGGTGTTGTCTAACTACCCCCCCCCCACGTCTCACGTAGCTGGGCAAAGTTATGATACCAAATCTTGTTACTCACATCACTTTCCTCTTGTGAATCTTGCCGGGTGCAGCATGCTCTCTGGCCTTCAGGTGTTCTGCAGTGATTGCTGGGCAAAGGCTGGTGTCACACTCCGGGGTCTTTCATTGAAGTACTGGTGAGCGGTGTAGGACAAGGTTGGGGTCTCATTGCTGGCCCTGGCGATGTTGTGGTGGTGCTGTCTGAACTCAGGCTGTGGTAAGAGCCATGTTTTGCTGGTGCTTGGCTTACCTCCCCTATCGTTCTGGTCACGCTGTCAGTGTAGACCAGTGTTAAGGCAGTGTTTGGCAAGTCCAACATTCAGATGGAACTCCGTTCAGCAAGGGTCAATCAGGCATGTGGTGAAGCGCAGGTGCCATTTGGTGTGTACATGGCACCGTCTTGAGCGCTCATTTACATGAGTGGGCAGTTCTTTTAACATTTCACGAACCTTGTAGGTTGTGTCCTGTGTAGCCCAGGATGCAGCTAGCTTGGGATGTAATGTCATGTGGTTCTGTGATGGGGGCCACATAGTTGACATTAGTTCTGCATCATTGTCTTTTGTGACGAGCAGCTCTAGCACTGGCAGTTGATGGCAGGGCGTGGTCCATCTCCTTGGAGTGGTAATCCGCTGTCATGCTCTTCATAAAGACATTGTTCAAAATCTTTGGAAAGTGTACTCACTTGTACAGTATGCACGCTGCAAAAAGATGACTTATTCGGTAAAAAGGGGGTGTGGCTTCCAGAGTGGGCCATGCTCCACGTATTCCATTGAATATGTGTGGTTGAAGGCTTGGTCACACTGTGTGTTGAGCTGAACAGTGACCCCTTTTGGTGAATGCAGTTACAACAGTCTCATTTATTTACCAGAGGTCAAAGCTCTGGGCTGTTCTTGTAGGTCTAGTAGAAGGTTCTCGCACTTGAGAGGGCCCCCCATGGGGCTGTGAGATTTGCGAGAACCAGGAAGTAGCATGTTCAACATTGGTTATTCCCTTTCAAGTTCAGAGCACAGGTGTCCTAGGTCGTTGCTGTGGTTGACAGGCATGAGTCCAATGGATACTGTGCGCACTTGAGGGAAGAAGAAATGTCTGAAGCTGGTGTTGTTGTGGAGAGCGTGTGAACAGTGTAAAGCTGATGTCTGAGATATCTGCCCATATATGCTCATCTTGTAGTAGAATGTCTCTGTGGTCGACCAGCAGGTTACAGAGATCTGGAATTTTTTCTCAGAAAAGGGGCATTCAAGAGGGTTGTTTGTTTCAAAAGCCACTCGTGGTGAGAAAGAGTCTGATTTGGATTTAAATCCTCCTGTTGAGGTTTCTTGTAGAATCAGCTCCTTTGATGTCCCCAGGATCTCTGCTGTCTCAGATGCAGTTACACGGTTCTTTTGCTCTTTGTACAGGTGTCATCCATGGTGTTGAGATGAATTCCTCGATGACTGTTGGGCCGGAACAGGTCAATAGCTCCTAGGTTGCCATCTGGGTTTCCACGGGGCGTCGTCTTCCGACTTCGACGAAAGTGGTGACACTGTGTTGTCTCAGGGCCTCCTGTCTGGTGCTTGGCTGTTCCCGGCAGGCTGTAACATCTGCTGAGTCTCTGTTGAAGATCTGCTACTGTGGTGCACCCTACATAGTCAGTTCTTTGTGATGTGCAGAGATAGGCAGGATTTACACAGTCTTTATGGAGGCGGCGCTATGTTCTCTGTAGGCCTTATGGGCTGAGTTCCGCAGATATCAGGTGATCGTGGCGGAAAAAGGCTGTAGCGCTTAGGTTTTGACTCAAAGTGTGATGCGGATTTCTGAGGGAGAAGAGTTTTGCTTTGAAGTCTTCTTCCCTTTCGGCCTGTTCTGTCGTCTGACGAAGGCTCGGATGCTGGCTGTAGCAGATGTGTTGTAGTTGCTGTAATCCGCTTTGACAGTTTCCGACTGCTGGCATAGGATGCTGTGGTCCTCTTGGCTGGAGGTGATCCTAATCAGTTGACCGGTCTCTTGTGGTCACACTTGGCAGTGTTAATGCCTGAGAGTCAATGTTATGCAGGTAGCCATTTGTTGTGGCCTCCTGCAGTGTTCAGGGTGACAGCATTTAGTGGTGACAGCTGTCATTTTTCTGGCCAGCTTGCTGGGGTCTGTGGGGCCATGCAGCGTGTGTCTCTGCAGGTTCTTCTGGATGGCTCCTGCCCCACCCCTATGTGTTTGCTGGCTAGTAAGGTGTGAACAGTGGGGTTTCACCCCCCCCCCTTTTCGCAGCTCTGGGCTTTTAGCTGGGGGACTCGACAGGAGAGAATCTGTTGCATTCTCCGGTCTGTTCACATCGTAGTCTGCAAGTGAAGTTCAGTTCATTTAGATTCCATTGCTGAGTCATGGCTTGGACTTCAGCAAGGACTGCTTGCAGAGGGCCTTTATAGGCCTTGGCCGTGGCATTGTGTTGCTGTCTGCCGGGGCCATTATAGAGAGCTTTTGCTTGTTGGAGTTTTCCTACCAGCTCCTCTCTGGCATCTGCTCCAATAGCTCTCTTTGCTCAGTCTGTGTTGCAAAGGACTCATGTAGCTTTTCATCTCCTCCTGTAGCTCCTGGTCCTCTTCATCCACTGTCGTATGCAGGTCCAGCTGGTCTAGGCGGTTCTGCACGTGCTTCTGGCATCCTCCCGGCTTCCTTCATTCTGGCTCTAGTAGGACGATCTGGTCGTGGGCGTGGTCACCGATGATCCTGGCTGTGCACTTCAGATGAGTTTGTTGGCTCTCTGTAGTTGTAGCTCTGGTTCAGATCGTGGTCCCTTCGCCGGATTAGGTCGTCCGACCAACTGCTCTCAGCGCAGTTGCCATGTGCCGATGCTGGTCCCAGGCAGGAGTCCATTGCAGCGCTTTGCCTGGTCTCTAGCTAGACTGGCAGGTGACAGGATTGGATCTTCTGGACACATTGAGACACAGGGGAGAGAAAAAGGCACAACAGCAAGATGCAAGTCCGTACAGATCTACTGAGATAAAAATGTGGGCTATGTGTTGAATGCTTAACTGAGTTTGTCAGTTAGTGACGCAAACTAAACGCTTATTATCCTAGCCGTGAAGGCGGGGGTGGATAATTGTGTGGGTGAAACACAGGAAAATAATGAATAATGTTGCTGAAGAGTGTTACCTATGAGGTCATTCTATGACTTAGGCTATTCGATTCATCAACATATTTACCAAAAATTTTACTGATGTTCAGACAGGTTCAGTCTCTGGTGATAAGAAGAATAAAAGTCAGATGAGTCAAGAGAAAGAGAGGTTAGGATAGAGAGGGAGGGTTTCTTCGTGCGGGGGTGAACTGGCTCCACACTAAGGTCTACGATAGGGCCCATAGGTAGAGGGCGCTATGGAGTCTTAGAAAAGTCAGTAAAATCATTAAATGAATAACTGAAATAAAGAAAATAAGGCAATTGGTAGTTAATCCTAACACCTTAAAGATTGCAATCTGATTATTTGATCAAAGTTTAAATTCAATTAAGTTGGTTTAATTAAAATTTAAGTATTATCAAATACAATTCTAACTGCCAGGCACAGAATGTAAGAAACCCTGATTCAAATAAAGAAAAATCAAACCATCAAAACAATAATGGAATAATATTAATTATCATTATAGTTTGTATATAATAACAAATAATAAATATTCTCATACAGTAAACGGTAAAATAAAACAAAAGAAGAGACTGGCTGAGACTGCACACAAGCGTTGCCCAAACAAAATGGGAAAGTCGTGCAGAGATGAGACAGGAGAAGTGTTAAGACACTTTGAGACAAACTGACCTCTAGTGTTAGTAGAAGGTTATATGTCTTCTGCCGAACTTCCGGTTCCACAATTCTGTGTGGAATTAAACTTACGTTTACGCGCAATTTCTATGGCGACGAGTGTAATTTCATCGCGTGTCTAATGTGTCAGTTTTCTGAACACGGGTACATGGCTTTCCAACCTACACGAACAATAAACACACAAAACTACACTATAACTGACTAACGGGATTTCTTCGCCGTCCTGAAAGTTATTTGTGTACTTGGTCGGGATTTCTTCGCCGACCGTAACATAAAACAAAAACACAACTTGATCAAGATTTTTGTTAAACCCCCCTTTAAATAGTAAAACTGACCCGGAGTTATTTACTAATAAAATCCGCTGGGTTAAGCGAATGGGAGAAACATTATCAGTCAGCTACACTGATTGTTCACCCCAGGGAGCGCAATAGCTTAGTTAATTTGCACTGGAATACACATCAGTTACACCTAGCTATGCATTAACAATAAGGCCTTTAGATAAGACGAGGGAGGAACATCGCTCGCTCTGTCTTCTTCGCGCTAAAAGAGGATTTCTTCGCTCAATGTAGGCGGTAAATTAATAATATAGTGCGTTATAAAGAGATTTCTTCGTCTTTATATTGTCACTAAATCTTTGACAGACGCTGAGGTTTTCTCTGTGAGAAGCTCAAGAGTCTTCCAAGGATAGGTGGGCGGGTCCACACCTTCATTCATACATATCAAAGTGCCATTTAAAAGAGTATTCGGTTTCAATAAACACACGTAAAAACACACATGAATAGTCACTGAGTTCTGCTCACAAAACAAGGTTTAAAACTGTGCCCGCATTCTCCACCAATTTATGTAGTGATTTTAGCTGCATGTTAAAATAAGGATGAGTTTAACTCACCAAATGATTCTCCACCAGATCTATCAAGATCAAACATATATGAAATGAGTTATTTATAACATCAATTTCAGTCAAGGAATTAGTTTAGCTCAAAGGCAAATATGTATAATAATCGTCATTATACATACATATTTACAATTCTGATTAGCAGTATAGTGATACAAATCCCATATGTATTAGTCCAGCAAATACATCAATGATTTTATACACTAACGTTATCTCATGACTATAAGTAACGTGACTTTACCAAACAGAATTAAGAGCAGAGGTAGCATAGATCGAAACACAGTTTAAGTGACCAAGTTTGTGAGCGTGAACAAAGAGAACCCATCACAAATGCCTTTATGGGTTTTTATTAAACTCTACTCTACATGGTAAACAAAAATGAGAACAAACAAAAACATAAAACACAATTGCGCTAGGAAGCGCAGAGAATGAGAGAGAGAGAGAGAGAGAGAGAGAGCACAGCAACGATTTCTGAACATCATTAAAATCATCTTTAACAAAGAGGCACAGACTTAACGCAGCTATTCTATAGAAACGGAATACTTGCAAAGCTCTGTGCTGGATGTACTCGTATGCGCTTGGAGTGATGGAAATGTTCAGATGATTTCAGAATGCGGTCCTGCTGAAAGTTGCGGGCCTCGTTGAAAGTTGCGGGCCTCTGGAAGTTGCGTCCTTGTTGAAAGTTGCGGGCCTCGGCCCTCATGACCGGCCGCATGGCTCGTCGAGGTGTGCGTGGCAGCAGAGTCCATTGTTCCTTCTCCAGTTAGGGAAGAATTACCTCACCCCCCCGGAAGGGGGAGGTGAGAGGCAAGGTCCAACGATTCAGGAAGAGCCAAGGAGAAGACCCAAGGAGAAGAGCCAAGGAGAAAAGGAGAAGAAACTGTGTCCTGGTCGACATTTAACTTCATGAAGGGCATGCCCTCAGAGTTTGAGTCGGCCAATCAAAATTGAGTGGGGAAAGAGATTCTTTGTTCACTCAACAGCTAATTTCCATCTTATGACCTGTAGGTAACTTTACAAGATACAAATCCAAATTATAACATAATGATTGTAATGTGTTCTATGGTCACACAATATGTATCAACAATGAGGAATTGTAAAGAGAAACATTTGGATATCAAAAATGGACACGTTTGAAGCGTATCAAGTTATGATTCTTTCGGATGTATTAATACAAACCACGCCTGAATTAAAGTTGAATATCTAAGAGTTACAGACTATTTAAGATGGCATGATTGCCAACATATAACCAGACATTTAGTTACATTTATACAAAAAGGACAGTTTAAGCACGTATGTTCCTATTGTCAGAGAAGTTTCTCTGGTTAGCCTCAGATGTTGCCTTAGAGATGATACAGATAATCATCACCAAGGCTTTGAAGCTAAGGAGTCGTAAATGTCCTACAGAGGAACCAAATGGTTATCACACTATCGGTGCGAGTTCAAAATGCAAAACCAGACCCTATGGAGCCAGGTTTGCTTTGTTCTTTGAACATGTTATCTTGAGACCGACACAAAAGGGAATGAGAGGTTGAATGGCTTTTCTCACACTGATCCAGTCACTACAACTGTTTCAGCCAAAACATAATTAGAAGCTTTTTAAAAATATTGAATTGTGACTAAATCCCTGTGTGGTGTCTCTAAATGTTGAATGGCCAGGCAAAGGAACCCCAGTGAACAGTGGATAAGGCATCGGTCTCCTAAGCCAGGGATTGTGAGTTTGAGTCCCAAATGGGATGTGTTTGAGCAGAGTGGCGCAGCGGAAGCGTGCTGGGCCCATAACCCAGAGGTCGATGGATCGAAACCATCCTCTGCTAACCCCTATAAATGACCAACTGTTTCGGCCAAAACATAATAAGAAGCTTTTTAAATATATTGATCTGTTTCCAAATACATGTGTGGCGTCTCTTGTTGTTGAATGGCCAGGCAACGGAGCCCCAGTGGCCAATGGATAAGGCACTGGCCTCCTAAGCTAGGGATTGTGAGTTTGAGTCCCATCTGGAATGTGTTTGAGCAGAGTGGTGCAGCGGAAGCTTGCTGGGCCCATAACCCAGAGGTCAATGGATCGAATCCATCCTCTGCTAACCCCTATAAATGACCAACTGTTTCGGCCAAAACATAATTAGAAGCTTTTTAAATATATTGATCTGTCTCCAAATACCTGTGTGGCGTCTCTTGTTGTTGAATGGCCAGGCAAAGGAGCCCCAGTGGCTAGGCACTGGCCTCCTAAGCCAACGATTGTTAGTTTGAGTCCCTACTGGGGCCTGTTTGAGCAGAGTGGCGCAGCGGAAGCGTGCTGGGCCCATAACCCAGAGGTCGATGGATCGAAACCATCCTCTGCTAACCCCTTATAATGAGCAATGGTTTCAGCCAAAACATAATTAGAAGCTTTTTAAATATGTTGATCTGTGTCCAAATACCTGTGTGGTGTCTCTTGTTGTTGAATGGCCAGGCAACGGAGCCCCAGTGGCCAATGGATAAGGCACTGGCCTCCTAAGCTAGGGATTGTGAGTTTGAGTCCCATCTGGGATGTGTTTGAGCAGAGTGGTGCAGCGGAAGCTTGCTGGGCCCATAACCCAGAGGTCAATGGATCGAAACCATCCTCTGCTAACTTTTCTAATGACAACTGTTTCAGCCAAAACATAATTAGAAGCTTTTTAAAAATATTGAATTGTGACTAAATCCCTGTGTGGTGTCTCTAAATGTTGAATGGCCAGGCAAAGGAACCCCAGTGAACAGTGGATAAGGCACCGGTCTCCTAAGCCAGGGATTGTGAGTTTGAGTCCCAAATGGGATGTGTTTGAGCAGAGTGGCGCAGCGGAAGCGTGCTGGGCCCATAACCCAGAGGTCGATGGATCGAAACCATCCTCTGCTAACCCCTATAAATGACCAACTGTTTCGGCCAAAACATAATAAGAAGCTTTTTAAATATATTGATCTGTTTCCAAATACATGTTTGGTGTCTCATGTTGTTGAATGGGTAGGCAACGGAGCCCCAGTGGCTAGGCACTGGCCTCCTAAGCCAACGATTGTGAGTTTGAGTCCCTACTGGGGCGTGTTTGAGCAGAGTGGCGCAGCGGAAGCGTGCTGGGCCCATAACCCAAAGGTCGATGGATCGAAACCATCCTCTGCTAACTTCTTCTAATGACAACTGTTTCAGCCAAAACATAATTAGAAGCTTTTTAAATATATTGAACTGTGTCCAAATACCTGTGTGGTGTCTCATGTTGATGAATGGGTAGGCAACGGAGCCCCAGTGGCTAGGCACTGGCCTCCTAAGCCAGCGATTGTGAGTTTGAGTCCCTACTGTGATGAGTTTGAGCAGTGTGGCGCAGCAGAAGCGTGCTGGGCCCATTACCTAGAGGTCGATGGATCGAAACCATCCTCTGCTAACCACTTTTAATGAACAACTGTTTCAGCCAAAACATAATAAGAAGCTTTGTAAATATATTGAACTGTTTCCAAATACATGTGTGGTGTCTCTTGTTGTTGAATTGGTAGGCAATGGAGCCCCAGTGGCGTAATGGATAAGGCACTGGTCTACTAAGCCCAAGGTTGTGAGTTCGTGTCCCTACTGGGGCGTGTTTGAGCAGAGTGGTGCAGCGGAAGCGTGCTGGGCCCATATCCCAGAGGTCGATGGATCGAAACCATCCTCTGCTAACCCCTTTTAATGACAAACTGTTTCAGCCAAAACATAATTAGAAGCTTTTTAAATATATTGAACTGTGACTAAATACCTGTGTGCTGTCTCTAAATGTTGAATGGCCAGGCAAAGGAACCCCAGTGGCCAATGGATAAGGCACTGGCCTCCTAAGCTAGGGATTGTGAGTTTGAGTCCCATCTGGAATGTGTTTGAGCAGAGTGGTGCAGCGGAAGCTTGCTGGGCCCATAACCCAGAGGTCGATGGATCGAAACCATCCTCTGCTAACCCCTATAAATGACCAACTGTTTCGGCCAAAACATAATTAGAAGCTTTTTAAATATATTGATCTGTCTCCAAATACCTGTGTGGCGTCTCTTGTTGTTGAATGGCCAGGCAAAGGAGCCCCAGTGGCTAGGCACTGGCCTCCTAAGCCAACGATTGTTAGTTTGAGTCCCTACTGGACCGTGTTTGAGCAGAGTGGCGCAGCGGAAGCGTGCTGGGCCCATAACCCAGAGGTCGATGGATCGAAACCATCCTCTGCTAACCCTTATAATGAGCAATGGTTTCAGCCAAAATATAATTAGAAGCTTTTTAAATATGTTGATCTGTGTCCAAATACCTGTGTGGTGTCTCTTGTTGTTGAATGGCCAGGCAACGGAGCCCCAGTGGCCAATGGATAAGGCACTGGCCTCCTAAGCTAGGGATTGTGAGTTTGAGTCCCAAATGGGATGTGTTTGAGCAGAGTGGCGCAGCGGAAGCGTGCTGGGCCCATAACCCAGAGGTCGATGGATCGAAACCATCCTCTGCTAACCCCTATAAATGACCAACTGTTTCGGCCAAAACATAATAAGAAGCTTTTTAAATATATTGATCTGTTTCCAAATACATGTGTGGCGTCTCTTGTTGTTGAATGGCCAGGCAACGGAGCCCCAGTGGCCAATGGATAAGGCACTGGCCTCCTAAGCTAGGGATTGTGAGTTTGAGTCCCATCTGGAATGTGTTTGAGCAGAGTGGTGCAGCGGAAGCTTGCTGGGCCCATAACCCAGAGGTCGATGGATCGAATCCATCCTCTGCTAACCCCTATAAATGACCAACTGTTTCGGCCAAAACATAATTAGAAGCTTTTTAAATATATTGATCTGTCTCCAAATACCTGTGTGGCGTCTCTTGTTGTTGAATGGCCAGGCAAAGGAGCCCCAGTGGCTAGGCACTGGCCTCCTAAGCCAACGATTGTTAGTTTGAGTCCCTACTGGGGCCTGTTTGAGCAGAGTGGCGCAGCGGAAGCGTGCTGGGCCCATAACCCAGAGGTCGATGGATCGAAACCATCCTCTGCTAACCCTTATAATGAGCAATGGTTTCAGCCAAAACATAATTAGAAGCTTTTTAAATATGTTGATCTGTGTCCAAATACCTGTGTGGTGTCTCTTGTTGTTGAATGGCCAGGCAACGGAGCCCCAGTGGCCAATGGATAAGGCACTGGCCTCCTAAGCTAGGGATTGTGAGTTTGAGTCCCATCTGGGATGTGTTTGAGCAGAGTGGTGCAGCGGAAGCTTGCTGGGCCCATAACCCAGAGGTCAATGGATCGAAACCATCCTCTGCTAATTTCTTCTAATGACAACTGTTTCAGCCAAAACATAATTAGAAGCTTTTTAAAAATATTGAATTTTGACTAAATCCCTGTGTGGTGTCTCTAAATGTTGAATGGCCAGGCAAAGGAACCCCAGTGAACAGTGGATAAGGCACCGGTCTCCTAAGCCAGGGATTGTGAGTTTGAGTCCCAAATGGGATGTGTTTGAGCAGAGTGGCGCAGCGGAAGCGTGCTGGGCCCATAACCCAGAGGTCGATGGATCGAAACCATCCTCTGCTAACCCCTATAAATGACCAACTGTTTCGGCCAAAACATAATAAGAAGCTTTTTAAATATATTGATCTGTTTCCAAATACATGTGTGGTGTCTCATGTTGTTGAATGGGTAGGCAACGGAGCCCCAGTGGCTAGGCACTGGCCTCCTAAGCCAACGATTGTGAGTTTGAGTCCCTACTGGGGCGTGTTTGAGCAGAGTGGCGCAGCGGAAGCGTGCTGGGCCCATAACCCAGAGGTCGATGGATCGAAACCATCCTCTGCTAACTTCTTCTAATGACAACTGTTTCAGCCAAAACATAATTAGAAGCTTTTTAAATATATTGAACTGTGTCCAAATACCTGTGTGGTGTCTCATGTTGTTGAATGGGTAGGCAACGGAGCCCCAGTGGCTAGGCACTGGCCTCCTAAGCCAGCGATTGTGAGTTTGAGTCCCTACTGTGATGAGTTTGAGCAGTGTGGCGCAGCAGAAGCGTGCTGGGCCCATTACCTAGAGGTCGATGGATCGAAACCATCCTCTGCTAACCACTTTTAATGAACAACTGTTTCAGCCAAAACATAATTAGAAGCTTTTTAAATATGTTGATCTGTGTCCAAATACCTGTGTGGTGTCTCTTGTTGTTGAATGGCCAGGCAAAGGAGCCCCAGTGGCAGGCACTGGCCTCCTAAGCCAGGGATTGTGAGTTTGAGTCCCTACTGGGATGTGTTTGAGCAGAGTGGCGCAGCGGAAGCGTGCTGGGCCCATAACCCAGAGGTCGATGGATCGAAACCATCCTCTGCTAACCCCTTTAATGAACAACTGTTTTCAGCCAAAAATAATAAGAAGCTTTTTAAATATATGAACTGTTTCAAATACCTGTGTGGTGTCTCTTGTTGTTGAATGGCCAGGCAAGGAGCCCCAGTGGCAATGGATAAGGCACTGGTCTCCTAAGCCAGGAGTGTGAGTTGAGTCCCTACTGGGATGTTTTGAGCAGAGTGCGCAGCGGAAGCGTGCTGGGCCCATAACCCAGAGGTCGATGGATCGAAACCATCCTCTGCTAACCCCTTTTAATGACCAACTGTTTTCAGCCAAAACATAATTAGAAGCTTTTTAAATATATTGATCTGTGTCCAATACCTGTGTGGTTCCTTGTTGTTGAATGGCCAGGCAAAGGCCCCAGTGGCTAGGCACTGGCCTCCTAAGCCAGCGATTGTGAGTTTGAGTCCCTACTGGGACGTGTTTGAGCAGAGTGGCGCAGCGGAAGCGTGCTGGGCCCATAACCCAGAGGTCGATGGATCGAAACCATCCTCTGCTAACCCTTATAATGAGCAACGGTTTCAGCCAAAACATAATTAGAAGCTTTTTAAATATATTGAACTGTGTCCAAATACCTGTGTGGTGTCTCTTGTTGTTGAATGGCCAGGCAACGGAGCCCCAGTGGCTAGGCACTGGCCTCCTAAGCTAGGGATTGTGAGTTTGAGTCCCTACTGGGAGTGTTTGAGCAGAGTGGCGCAGCGGAAGCGTGCTGGGCCCATAACCCAGAGGTCGATGGATCGAAACCATCCTCTGCTAACCCCTTTTAATGACAACTGTTTCAGCCAAAACATAATTAGAAGCTTTTTAAATATATTGATCTGTGTCCAAATACCTGTGTGTTGTCTCTTGTTGTGAATGGCCAGGCAACGGAGCCCCAGTGGCCTAATGGATAGGCACTGGCCTCCTAGCCAGCGATTGTGAGTTTGAGTCCCTACTGGGATGTGTCCTAAGCCAGTGATTGTGGTTGAGCCTACTGGGATGTGTTTGAGCAGAGTGGCGCAGCGGAAGCGTGCTGGGCCCATAACCCAGAGGTCGATGGATCGAAACCATCCTCTGCTAACCCCTATAAATGACCAACTGTTTCGGCCAAAACATAATTAGAAGCTTTTTAATATATTGATCTGTCTCCAAATACCTGTGTGGCGTCTCTTGTTGTTGAATGGCCAGGCAAAGGAGCCCCAGTGGCTAGGCACTGGCCTCCTAAGCCACGATTGTTAGTTTGAGTCCCTACTGGGGCGTGTTTGAGCAGAGTGGGCAGCGGAAGCGTGCTGGGCCCATAACCCAGAGGTCGATGGATCGAAACCATCCTCTGCTAACCCCTATAATGAGCAACTGTTTCAGCCAAAACATAATTAGAAGCTTTTTAAATATATTGATCTGTGTCCAAATACCTGTGTGGTGTCTCTTGTTGTTGAATGGCCAGGCAACGGAGCCCAGTGGCCAATGGATAAGGCACTGGCCTCCTAAGCTAGGGATTGTGAGTTTGAGTCCCATCTGGGATGTGTTTGAGCAGAGTGGTGCAGCGGAAGCGTGCTGGGCCCATAACCCAGAGGTCGATGGATCGAAACCATCCTCTGCTAACCCTTTTAATGACAACTGTTTCAGCCAAAACATAATTAGAAGCTTTTTAAATATATTGATCTGTGTCCAAATACCTGTGTGGTGTCTCTTGTTGTTGAATGGCCAGGCAAAGGAGCCCCAGTTGCCAGGCACTGGCCTCCTAAGCCAGGGATTGTGAGTTTGAGTCCCTACTGGGATGTGTTTGAGCAGAGTGGCGCAGCGGAAGCGTGCTGGGCCCATAACCCAGAGGTCGATGGATCGAAACCATCCTCTGCTAACCCCTTTTAATGACAACTGTTTCAGCCAAAACATAATTAGAAGCTTTTTAAATATATTGAACTGTGTCCAAATACCTGTGTGGTGTCTCTTGTTGTTGAATGGCCAGGCAAAGGAGCCCCAGTGGCCAATGGATAAGGCACTGGCCTCCTAAGCCAGGGATTGTGAGTTTGAGTCCCAAATGGATGTGTTTGAGCAGAGTGGCGCAGCGGAAGCGTGCTGGGCCCATAACCCAGAGGTCGATGGATCGAAACCATCCTCTGCTAACCCCTATAAATGACCAACTGTTTCGGCCAAAACATAGAAGCTTTTTAAATATATTGATCTGTCTCCAAATACCTGTGTGGCGTCTCTTGTTGTTGAATGGCCAGGCAAAGGAGCCCCAGTGGCTAGGCACTGGCCTCCTAAGCCAACGATTGTTAGTTTGAGTCCCTACTGGGGCCTGTTTGAGCAGAGTGGCGCAGCGGAAGCGTGCTGGGCCCATAACCCAGAGGTCGATGGATCGAAACCATCCTCTGCTAACCCCTTATAATGAGCAATGGTTTCAGCCAAAACATAATTAGAAGCTTTTTAAATATGTTGATCTGTGTCCAAATACCTGTGTGGTGTCTCTTGTTGTTGAATGGCCAGGCAACGGAGCCCCAGTGGCCAATGGATAAGGCACTGGCCTCCTAAGCTAGGGATTGTGAGTTTGAGTCCCATCTGGGATGTGTTTGAGCAGAGTGGTGCAGCGGAAGCTTGCTGGGCCCATAACCCAGAGGTCATGGATCGAAACCATCCTCTGCTAACTTTTCTAATGACAACTGTTTCAGCCAAAACATAATTAGAAGCTTTTTAAAAATATTGAATTGTGACTAAATCCCTGTGTGGTGTCTCTAAATGTTGAATGGCCAGGCAAAGGAACCCCAGTGAACAGTGGATAAGGCACCGGTCTCCTAAGCCAGGGATTGTGAGTTTGAGTCCCAAATGGGATGTGTTTGAGCAGAGTGGCGCAGCGGAAGCGTGCTGGGCCCATAACCCAGAGGTCGATGGATCGAAACCATCCTCTGCTAACCCCTATAAATGACCAACTGTTTCGGCCAAAACATAATAAGAAGCTTTTTAAATATATTGATCTGTTTCCAAATACATGTGTGGTGTCTCATGTTGTTGAATGGGTAGGCAACGGAGCCCCAGTGGCTAGGCACTGGCCTCCTAAGCCAACGATTGTGAGTTTGAGTCCCTACTGGGGCGTGTTTGAGCAGAGTGGCGCAGCGGAAGCGTGCTGGGCCCATAACCCAGAGGTCGATGGATCGAAACCATCCTCTGCTAACTTCTTCTAATGACAACTGTTTCAGCCAAAACATAATTAGAAGCTTTTTAAATATATTGAACTGTGTCCAAATACCTGTGTGGTGTCTCATGTTGTTGAATGGGTAGGCAACGGAGCCCCAGTGGCTAGGCACTGGCCTCCTAAGCCAGCGATTGTGAGTTTGAGTCCCTACTGTGATGAGTTTGAGCAGAGTGGCGCAGCAGAAGCGTGCTGGGCCCATTACCTAGAGGTCGATGGATCGAAACCATCCTCTGCTAACCACTTTTAATGAACAACTGTTTCAGCCAAAACATAATAAGAAGCTTTGTAAATATATTGAACTGTTTCCAAATACATGTGTGGTGTCTCTTGTTGTTGAATTGGTAGGCAATGGAGCCCCAGTGGCGTAATGGATAAGGCACTGGTCTACTAAGCCCAAGGTTGTGAGTTCGAGTCCCTACTGGGCGTGTTTGAGCAGAGTGGTGCAGCGGAAGCGTGCTGGGCCCATATCCCAGAGGTCGATGGATCGAAACCATCCTCTGCTAACCCCTTTTAATGACAAACTGTTTCAGCCAAAACATAATTAGAAGCTTTTTAAATATATTGAACTGTGACTAAATACCTGTGTGCTGTCTCTAAATGTTGAATGGCCAGGCAAAGGAACCCCAGTGGCCAATGGATAAGGCACTGGCCTCCTAAGCCAGGGATTGTGAGTTTGAGTCCCATCTGGAATGTGTTTGAGCAGAGTGGCGCAGCGGAAGCGTGCTGGGCCCATAACCCAGAGGTCGATGGATCGAAACCATCCTCTGCTAACCCCTATAAATGACCAACTGTTTCGGCCAAAACATAATTAGAAGCTTTTTAAATATATTGATCTGTCTCCAAATACCTGTGTGGCGTCTCTTGTTGTTGAATGGCCAGGCAAAGGAGCCCCAGTGGCTAGGCACTGGCCTCCTAAGCCAACGATTGTTAGTTTGAGTCCCTACTGGGCCGTGTTTGAGCAGAGTGGCGCAGCGGAAGCGTGCTGGGCCCATAACCCAGAGGTCGATGGATCGAAACCATCCTCTGCTAACCCCAATAAATGACCAAATGTTTCAGCCAAAACATAATTAGAAGCTTTTTAAATATGTTGATCTGTGTCCAAATACCTGTGTGGTGTCTCTTGTTGTTGAATGGCCAGGCAAAGGAGCCCCAGTGGCTAGGCACTGGCCTCCTAAGCCAGGGATTGTGAGTTTGAGTCCCTACTGGGGCGTGTTTGAGCAGAGTGGTGCAGCGGAAGCGTGCTGGGCCCATAACCCAGAGGTCGATGGATCGAAACCATCCTCTGCTAACCCCTTATAATGACAACTGTTTCAGCCAAAACATAATTAGAAGCTTTTTAAATATATTGATCTGTGTCCAAATACCTGTGTGGTGTCTCTTGTTGTTGAATGGCCAGGCAACGGAGCCCCAGTGGCCAATGGATAAGGCACTGGCCTCCTAAGCCAGGGATTGTGAGTTTGAGTCCCATCTGGAATGTGTTTGAGCAGAGTGGCGCAGCGGAAGCGTGCTGGGCCCATAACCCAGAGGTCGATGGATCGAAACCATCCTCTGCTAACCCTTTTAATGACAAACTGTTTCAGCCAAAACATAATTAGAAGCTTTTTAAATATATTGATCTGTGTCCAAATACCTGTGTGGTGTCTCTTGTTGTTGAATGGGTAGGCAACGGAGCCCCAGTGGCTAGGCACTGGCCTCCTAAGCCAACGATTGTGAGTTTGAGTCCCTACTGGGGCGTGTTTGAGCAGAGTGGCGCAGCGGAAGCGTGCTGGGCCCATAACCCAAAGGTCGATGGATCGAAACCATCCTCTGCTAACCCCTTTAATGACAACTGTTTCAGCCAAAACATAATTAGAAGCTTTTTAAATATATTGATCTGTGTCCAAATACCTGTGTGGTTCTCTTGTTGTTGAATGGCCAGGCAAAGGAGCCCCAGTGGCCAGGCACTGGCCTCCTAAGCCAGCGATTGTGAGTTTGAGTCCCTACTGGGATGTGTTTGAGCAGAGTGGCGCAGCGGAAGCGTGCTGGGCCCATAACCCAGAGGTCGATGGATCGAAACCATCCTCTGCTAACCCCTTTTAATGACAACTGTTTCAGCCAAAACATAATTAGAAGCTTTTTAAATATATTGAACTGTGTCAAATACCTGTGTGGTGTCTCTAAATGTTGAATGGCCAGGCAAAGGAGCCCCAGTGAACAGTGGATAAGGCACTGGTCTCCTAAGCCAGGGATTGTGAGTTTGAGTCCCAAATGGGATGTGTTTGAGCAGAGTGGCGCAGCGGAAGCGTGCTGGGCCCATAACCCAGAGGTCGATGGATCGAAACCATCCTCTGCTAACCCCTATAAATGACCAACTGTTTCGGCCAAAACATAATAAGAAGCTTTTTAAATATATTGATCTGTTTCCAAATACCTGTGTGGTGTCTCTTGTTGTTGAATGGTAGGCAAAGGAGCCCCAGTGGCGTAATGGATAAGCACTGGTCTCCTAAGCCACGGTTGTGAGTTTGAGTCCCTACTGGGATGTGTTTGAGCAGAGTGGCGCAGCGGAAGCGTGCTGGGCCCATAACCCAGAGGTCGATGGATCGAAACCATCCTCTGCTAACCCCTTTTAATGACAACTGTTTCAGCCAAAACATAATTAGAAGCTTTTTAAATATATTGAACTGTGTCCAAATACCTGTGTGGTGTCTCTAAATGTTGAATGGCCAGGCAAAGGAACCCCAGTGAACAGTGGATAAGGCACTGGCCTCCTAAGCCAGGGATTGTGAGTTTGAGTCCCAAATGGGATGTGTTTGAGCAGAGTGGCGCAGCGGAAGCGTGCTGGGCCCATAACCCAGAGGTCGATGGATCGAAACCATCCTCTGCTAACCCCTATAAATGACCAACTGTTTCAGCCAAAACATAATAAGAAGCTTTTTAAATATATTGATCTGTTTCCAAATACCTGTGTGGTGTCTCTTGTTGTTGAATGGCCAGGCAACGGAGCCCCAGTGGCCAATGGATAAGGCACTGGCCTCCTAAGCTAGGGATTGTGAGTTTGAGTCCCAAATGGGATGTGTTTGAGCAGAGTGGTGCAGCGGAAGCGTGCTGGGCCCATAACCCAGAGGTCGATGGATCGAAACCATCCTCTGCTAACCCCTATAAATGACCAACTGTTTCGGCCAAAACATAATTAGAAGCTTTTTAAATATATTGATCTGTCTCCAAATACCTGTGTGGCGTCTCTTGTTGTTGAATGGCCAGGCAACGGAGCCCCAGTGGCCAATGGATAAGGCACTGGCCTCCTAAGCGAGCGATTGTGAGTTTGAGTCCCATCTGGGATGTGTTTGAGCAGAGTGGCGCAGCGGAAGCGTGCTGGGCCCATAACCCAGAGGTCGATGGATCGAAACCATCCTCTGCTAACCCCTTATAATGAGCAATGTTTCAGCCAAAACATAATTAGAAGCTTTTTAAATATATTGATCTGTGTCCAAATACCTGTGTGGTGTCTCTTGTTGTTGAATGGCCAGGCAACGGAGCCCCAGTGGCCAATGGATAAGGCACTGGCCTCCTAAGCTAGGGATTGTGAGTTTGAGTCCCATCTGGGATGTGTTTGAGCAGAGTGGTGCAGCGGAAGCTTGCTGGGCCCATAACCCAGAGGTCAATGGATCGAAACCATCCTCTGCTAACTTCTTCTAATGACAACTGTTTCAGCCAAAACATAATTAGAAGCTTTTTAAAAATATTGAATTGTGACTAAATCCCTGTGTGGTGTCTCTAAATGTTGAATAGCCAGGCAAAGGAACCCCAGTGAACAGTGAATAAGGCACCGGTCTCCTAAGCCAGGGATTGTGAGTTTGAGTCCCAAATGGGATGTGTTTGAGCAGAGTGGCGCAGCGGAAGCGTGCTGGGCCCATAACCCAGAGGTCGATGGATCGAAACCATCCTCTGCTAACCCCTATAAATGACCAACTGTTCGGCCAAAACATAATAAGAAGCTTTTTAAATATATTGATCTGTTTCCAAATACATGTGTGGCGTCTCTTGTTGTTGAATGGCCAGGCAACGGAGCCCCAGTGGCCAATGGATAAGGCACTGGCCTCCTAAGCTAGGGATTGTGAGTTTGAGTCCCATCTGGAATGTGTTTGAGCAGAGTGGTGCAGCGGAAGCTTGCTGGGCCCATAACCCAGAGGTCGATGGATCGAATCCATCCTCTGCTAACCCCTATAAATGACCAACTGTTTCGGCCAAAACATAATTAGAAGCTTTTTAAATATATTGATCTGTCTCCAAATACCTGTGTGGCGTCTCTTGTTGTTGAATGGCCAGGCAAAGGAGCCCCAGTGGCTAGGCACTGGCCTCCTAAGCCAACGATTGTTAGTTTGAGTCCCTACTGGGGCCTGTTTGAGCAGAGTGGCGCAGCGGAAGCGTGCTGGGCCCATAACCCAGAGGTCGATGGATCGAAACCATCCTCTGCTAACCCCTTATAATGAGCAATGGTTTCAGCCAAAACATAATTAGAAGCTTTTTAAATATGTTGATCTGTGTCCAAATACCTGTGTGGTGTCTCTTGTTGTTGAATGGCCAGGCAACGGAGCCCCAGTGGCCAATGGATAAGGCACTGGCCTCCTAAGCTAGGGATTGTGAGTTTGAGTCCCATCTGGGATGTGTTTGAGCAGAGTGGTGCAGCGGAAGCTTGCTGGGCCCATAACCCAGAGGTCAATGGATCGAAACCATCCTCTGCTAACTTCTTCTAATGACAACTGTTTCAGCCAAAACATAATTAGAAGCTTTTTAAAAATATTGAATTGTGACTAAATCCCTGTGTGGTGTCTCTAAATGTTGAATAGCCAGGCAAAGGAACCCCAGTGAACAGTGAATAAGGCACCGGTCTCCTAAGCCAGGGATTGTGAGTTTGAGTCCCAAATGGGATGTGTTTGAGCAGAGTGGCGCAGCGGAAGCGTGCTGGGCCCATAACCCAGAGGTCGATGGATCGAAACCATCCTCTGCTAACCCCTATAAATGACCAACTGTTTCGGCCAAAACATAATAAGAAGCTTTTTAAATATATTGATCTGTTTCCAAATACATGTGTGGCGTCTCTTGTTGTTGAATGGCCAGGCAACGGAGCCCCAGTGGCCAATGGATAAGGCACTGGCCTCCTAAGCTAGGGATTGTGAGTTTGAGTCCCATCTGGAATGTGTTTGAGCAGAGTGGTGCAGCGGAAGCTTGCTGGGCCCATAACCCAGAGGTCGATGGATCGAATCCATCCTCTGCTAACCCCTATAAATGACCAACTGTTTCGGCCAAAACATAATTAGAAGCTTTTTAAATATATTGATCTGTCTCCAAATACCTGTGTGGCGTCTCTTGTTGTTGAATGGCCAGGCAAAGGAGCCCCAGTGGCTAGGCACTGGCCTCCTAAGCCAACGATTGTTAGTTTGAGTCCCTACTGGGGCCTGTTTGAGCAGAGTGGCGCAGCGGAAGCGTGCTGGGCCCATAACCCAGAGGTCGATGGATCGAAACCATCCTCTGCTAACCCCTTATAATGAGCAATGGTTTCAGCCAAAACATAATTAGAAGCTTTTTAAATATGTTGATCTGTGTCCAAATACCTGTGTGGTGTCTCTTGTTGTTGAATGGCCAGGCAACGGAGCCCCAGTGGCCAATGGATAAGGCACTGGCCTCCTAAGCTAGGGATTGTGAGTTTGAGTCCCATCTGGGATGTGTTTGAGCAGAGTGGTGCAGCGGAAGCTTGCTGGGCCCATAACCCAGAGGTCAATGGATCGAAACCATCCTCTGCTAACTTCTTCTAATGACAACTGTTTCAGCCAAAACATAATTAGAAGCTTTTTAAAAATATTGAATTGTGACTAAATCCCTGTGTGGTGTCTCTAAATGTTGAATGGCCAGGCAAAGGAACCCCAGTGAACAGTGGATAAGGCACCGGTCTCCTAAGCCAGGGATTGTGAGTTTGAGTCCCAAATGGGATGTGTTTGAGCAGAGTGGCGCAGCGGAAGCGTGCTGGGCCCATAACCCAGAGGTCGATGGATCGAAACCATCCTCTGCTAACCCCTATAAATGACCAACTGTTTCGGCCAAAACATAATAAGAAGCTTTTTAAATATATTGATCTGTTTCCAAATACATGTGTGGTGTCTCATGTTGTTGAATGGGTAGGCAACGGAGCCCCAGTGGCTAAGCACTGGCCTCCTAAGCCAACGATTGTGAGTTTGAGTCCGTACTGGGGCGTGTTTGAGCAGAGTGGCGCAGCGGAAGCGTGCTGGGCCCATAACCCAAAGGTCGATGGATCGAAACCATCCTCTGCTAACTTCTTCTAATGACAACTGTTTCAGCCAAAACATAATTAGAAGCTTTTTAAATATATTGAACTGTGTCCAAATACCTGTGTGGTGTCTCATGTTGTTGAATGGGTAGGCAACGGAGCCCCAGTGGCTAGGCACTGGCCTCCTAAGCCAGCGATTGTGAGTTTGAGTCCCTACTGTGATGAGTTTGAGCAGTGTGGCGCAGCAGAAGCGTGCTGGGCCCATTACCTAGAGGTCGATGGATCGAAACCATCCTCTGCTAATCACTTTTAATGAACAACTGTTTCAGCCAAAACATAATAAGAAGCTTTGTAAATATATTGAACTGTTTCCAAATACATGTGTGGTGTCTCTTGTTGTTGAATTGGTAGGCAATGGAGCCCCAGTGGCGTAATGGACAAGGCACTGGTCTACTAAGCCCAAGGTTGTGAGTTCGTGTCCCTACTGGGGCGTGTTTGAGCAGAGTGTTGCAGCGGAAGCGTGCTGGGCCCATATCCCAGAGGTCGATGGATCGAAACCATCCTCTGCTAACCCCTTTTAATGACAAACTGTTTCAGCCAAAACATAATAAGAAGCTTTTTAAATATATTGAACTGTGACTAAATACCTGTGTGCTGTCTCTAAATGTTGAATGGCCAGGCAAAGGAACCCCAGTGAACAGTGGATAAGGCACTGGTCTCCTAAGCCAGGGATTGTGAGTTTGAGACCCAAATGGGATGTGTTTGAGCAGAGTGGCGCAGCTGAAGCGTGCTGGGCCAATAACCCAGAGGTCCATGGATCGTAACCATCCTCTGCTAACCCTTATAAATGACCATCTGTTTCGGCCAAAACATAATTATAAGCTTTTTAAATATATTGATCTGTCTCCAAATACCTGTGTGGCGTCTCTTGTTGTTGAATGGCCAGGCAAAGGAGCCCCAGTGGCTAGGCACTGGCCTCCTAAGCCAACGATTGATAGTTTGAGTCCCTACTGGGGCGTGTTTGAGCAGACTGGCGCAGCGGAAGCGTGCTGAGCCCATAACCTAGAGGTCGATGGATCGAAACCATCCTCTAATAACCCCTTATAATGAGCAATGGTTTCAGCCAAAATATAATTAGAAGCTTTTTAAATATGTTGATCTGTGTCCAAATACCTGTGTGGTGTCTCTTGTTGTTGAATGTCCAGCCAACGGAGCCCCAGTGGCCAATGGATAAGGCACTGGCCTCCTAAGCTAGGGATTGTGAGTTTGAGTCCCATCTGGAATGTGTTTGAGCAGAGTGGTGCAGCGGAAGCTTGCTGGGCCCATAACCCAGAGGTTGATGGATCGAAACCATCCTCTGCTAAGCCCTTTTAATGACAAACTGTATCAGCCAAAACATAATTAGAAGCTTTTTAAATATATTGAAGTGTGTCCAAATACCTGTGTGGTGTCTCATGTTGTTGAATGGGTAGGCAACGGAGCCCCAGTGGCTAGGCACTGGCCTCCTGAGCAAACGATTGTGAGTTTGAGTCCCTACTGGGGCGTGTTTGAGCATAGTGGCGCTGCGGAAGCGTGCTGGGCCCATAACCCAAAGGTCTATGGATCGAAACCATCCTCTGCTAACCCCTTTTAATGAACAACAGTTTCAGCCAAAACATAATTAGAAGCTTTTTAAATATGTTGATCTGTGTCCAATTACCTGTGTGGATTCCCTTGTTGGTAAATGGCCAGGCAAAGGAGCCCCACTTGCCAGGCACTGGCCTCCTAAGCCAGCAATTGTGAGTTTGAGTCCCTACTGGGACGTGTTTGAGCAGAGCGGCACAGCGGAACCGTGCTGGGCCCATAACCCAGAGGTCGATGGATCGAAACCATCCTCTGCTAACCACTTTTAATGACAAACTGTTTCAGCCAAAACATAATTAGAAGCTTTTTAAATATACTGAACTGTGACTAAATACCTGTGTGCTGTCTCTAAATGTTGAATGGCCAGGCAAAGGAACCCCAGTGAACAGTGGATAAGGCACTGGTCTCCTAAGCCAGGGATTGTGAGTTTGAGTCCCAAATGGGATGTGTTTGAGCAGAGTGGCGCAGCGGAAGCGTGCTGGGCCCATAACCCAGAGGTCGATGGATCGAAACCATCCTCTGCTAACCCCTATAAATGACCAACTGTTTCGGCCAAAACATAATAAGAAGCTTTTTAAATATATTGATCTTTTTCCAAATACATGTGTGGTGTCTCTTGTTGTTGAATTGGTAGGCAATGGAGCCCCAGTGGCGTAATGGATAAGAAACTGGTCTACTAAGCCCACGGTTGTGAGTTCGTGTCCCTACTGGGCCGTGTTTCAGCAGAGTGGCGCAGCGGAAGCGTGCTGGGCCCATATCCCAGAGGTCGATGGATCGAAACCATCCTCTGCTAACCCCTTTTAATGACAAACTGTTTCAGCCAAAACATAATTAGAAGCTTTTTAAATATATTGAACTGTGACTAAATACCTGTGTGCTGTCTCTAAATGTTGAATGGCCAGGCAAAGGAACCCCAGTGAACAGTGGATAAGGCACTGGTCTCCTAAGCCAGGGATTGTGAGTTTGAGTCCCAAATGGGATGTGTTTGAGCAGAGTGGCGCAGCGGAAGCGTGCTGGGCCCATAACCCAGAGGTCGATGGATCGAAACCATCCTCTGCTAACCCCTATAAATGACCAACTGTTTCAGCCAAAACATAATAAGAAGCTTTTTAAATATATTGATCTGTTTCCAAATACATGTGTGGCGTCTCTTGTTGTTGAATGGCCAGGCAACGGAGCCCCAGTGGCCAATGGATAAGGCACTGGCCTCCTAAGCTAGGGATTGTGAGTTTGAGTCCCAAATGGGATGTGTTTGAGCAGAGTGGTGCAGCGGAAGCTTGCTGGGCCCATAACCCAGAGGTCGATGGATCGAAACCATCCTCTGCTAACCCCTATAAATGACCAACTGTTTCGGCCAAAACATAATTAGAAGCTTTTTAAATATATTGATCTGTTTCCAAATACATGTGTGGCGTCTCTTGTTGTTGAATGGCCAGGCAACGGAGCCCCAGTGGCCAATGGATAAGGCACTGGCCTCCTAAGCTAGGGATTGTGAGTTTGAGTCCCATCTGGAATGTGTTTGAGCAGAGTGGCGCAGCGGAAGCGTGCTGGGCCCATAACCCAGAGGTCGATGGATCGAAACCATCCTCTGCTAACCCCTTATAATGAGCAATGGTTTCAGCCAAAACATAATTAGAAGCTTTTTAAATATGTTGATCTGTGTCCAAATACCTGTGTGGTGTCTCTTGTTGTTGAATGGCCAGGCAACGGAGCCCCAGTGGCCAATGGACAAGGCACTGGCCTCCTAAGCTAGGGATTGTGAGTTTGAGTCCCATCTGGGATGTGTTTGAGCAGAGTGGTGCAGCGGAAGCTTGCTGGGCCCATAACCCAGAGGTCAATGGATCGAAACCATCCTCTGCTAACTTCTTCTAATGACAACTGTTTCAGCCAAAACATAATTAGAAGCTTTTTAAAAATATTGAATTGTGACTAAATCCCTGTGTGGTGTCTCTAAATGTTGAATAGCCAGGCAAAGGAACCCCAGTGAACAGTGGATAAGGCACCGGTCTCCTAAGCCAGGGATTGTGAGTTTGAGTCCCAAATGGGATGTGTTTGAGCAGAGTGGCGCAGCGGAAGCGTGCTGGGCCCATAACCCAGAGGTCGATGGATCGAAACCATCCTCTGCTAACCCCTATAAATGACCAACTGTTTCGGCCAAAACATAATAAGAAGCTTTTTAAATATATTGATCTGTTTCCAAATACATGTGTGGCGTCTCTTGTTGTTGAATGGCCAGGCAACGGAGCCCCAGTGGCCAATGGATAAGGCACTGGCCTCCTAAGCTAGGGATTGTGAGTTTGAGTCCCATCTGGAATGTGTTTGAGCAGAGTGGTGCAGCGGAAGCTTGCTGGGCCCATAACCCAGAGGTCGATGGATCGAATCCATCCTCTGCTAACCCCTATAAATGACCAACTGTTTCGGCCAAAACATAATTAGAAGCTTTTTAAATATATTGATCTGTCTCCAAATACCTGTGTGGCGTCTCTTGTTGTTGAATGGCCAGGCAAAGGAGCCCCAGTGGCTAGGCACTGGCCTCCTAAGCCAACGATTGTTAGTTTGAGTCCCTACTGGGGCCTGTTTGAGCAGAGTGGCGCAGCGGAAGCGTGCTGGGCCCATAACCCAGAGGTCGATGGATCGAAACCATCCTCTGCTAACCCCTTATAATGAGCAATGGTTTCAGCCAAAACATAATTAGAAGCTTTTTAAATATGTTGATCTGTGTCCAAATACCTGTGTGGTGTCTCTTGTTGTTGAATGGCCAGGCAACGGAGCCCCAGTGGCCAATGGATAAGGCACTGGCCTCCTAAGCTAGGGATTGTGAGTTTGAGTCCCATCTGGGATGTGTTTGAGCAGAGTGGTGCAGCGGAAGCTTGCTGGGCCCATAACCCAGAGGTCAATGGATCGAAACCATCCTCTGCTAACTTCTTCTAATGACAACTGTTTCAGCCAAAACATAATTAGAAGCTTTTTAAAAATATTGAATTGTGACTAAATCCCTGTGTGGTGTCTCTAAATGTTGAATGGCCAGGCAAAGGAACCCCAGTGAACAGTGGATAAGGCACCGGTCTCCTAAGCCAGGGATTGTGAGTTTGAGTCCCAAATGGGATGTGTTTGAGCAGAGTGGCGCAGCGGAAGCGTGCTGGGCCCATAACCCAGAGGTCGATGGATCGAAACCATCCTCTGCTAACCCCTATAAATGACCAACTGTTTCGGCCAAAACATAATAAGAAGCTTTTTAAATATATTGATCTGTTTCCAAATACATGTGTGGTGTCTCATGTTGTTGAATGGGTAGGCAACGGAGCCCCAGTGGCTAAGCACTGGCCTCCTAAGCCAACGATTGTGAGTTTGAGTCCGTACTGGGGCGTGTTTGAGCAGAGTGGCGCAGCGGAAGCGTGCTGGGCCCATAACCCAAAGGTCGATGGATCGAAACCATCCTCTGCTAACTTCTTCTAATGACAACTGTTTCAGCCAAAACATAATTAGAAGCTTTTTAAATATATTGAACTGTGTCCAAATACCTGTGTGGTGTCTCATGTTGTTGAATGGGTAGGCAACGGAGCCCCAGTGGCTAGGCACTGGCCTCCTAAGCCAGCGATTGTGAGTTTGAGTCCCTACTGTGATGTGTTTGAGCAGAGTGGCGCAGCAGAAGCGTGCTGGGCCCATTACCTAGAGGTCGATGGATCGAAACCATCCTCTGCTAAACACTTTTAATGAACAACTGTTTCAGCCAAAACATAATAAGAAGCTTTTTAAATATATTGAACTGTTTCCAAATACATGTGTGGTGTCTCTTGTTGTTGAATGGTAGGCAATGGAGCCCCAGTGGCGTAATGGATAAGGCACTGGTCTACTAAGCCAAGGTTGTGAGTTGTGTCCCTACTGGGGCGTGTTTGAGCAGAGTGGTGCAGCGGAAGCGTGCTGGGCCCATACCCAGAGGTCGATGGATCGAAACCATCCTCTGCTAACCCCTTTTAATGACAAACTGTTTCAGCCAAAACATAATTAGAAGCTTTTTAAATATATTGAACTGTGACTAAATACCTGTGTGCTGTCTCTAAATGTTGAATGGCCAGGCAAAGGAACCCCAGTGAACAGTGGATAAGGCACTGGTCTCCTAAGCCAGGGATTGTGAGTTTGAGTCCCAAATGGGATGTGTTTGAGCAGAGTGGCGCAGCGGAAGCGTGCTGGGCCCATAACCCAGAGGTCGATGGATCGAAACCATCCTCTGCTAACCCTTATAAATGACCAACTGTTTCGGCCAAAACATAATTAGAAGCTTTTTAAATATATTGATCTGTCTCCAAATACCTGTGTGGCGTCTCTTGTTGTTGAATGGCCAGGCAAAGGAGCCCCAGTGGCTAGGCACTGGCCTCCTAAGCCAACGATTGTAGTTTGAGTCCCTACTGGGGCGTGTTTGAGCAGAGTGGCGCAGCGGAAGCGTGCTGGGCCCATAACCCAGAGGTCGATGGATCGAAACCATCCTCTGCTAACCTTCTAATGACAACTGTTTCAGCCAAAACATAATTAGAAGCTTTTTAAAAATATTGATTGTGTCCAAATACCTGTGTGGTGTCTCTTGTTGTTGAATGGCCAGGCAAAGGAACCCCAGTGAACAGTGGATAAGGCACCGGTCTCCTAAGCCAGGGATTGTGAGTTTGAGTCCCAAATGGGATGTGTTTGAGCAGAGTGGCGCAGCGGAAGCGTGCTGGGCCCATAACCCAGAGGTCGATGGATCGAAACCATCCTCTGCTAACCCCTATAATGACCAACTGTTTCAGCCAAAACATAATAAGAAGCTTTTTAAATATATTGATCTGTTTCCAAATACTGTGTGGTGTCTCTTGTTGTTGAATGGCCAGGCAACGGAGCCCCAGTGGCCAATGGATAAGGCACTGGCCTCCTAAGCTAGGGATTGTGAGTTTGAGTCCCATCTGGAATGTGTTTGAGCAGAGTGGTGCAGCGGAAGCGTGCTGGGCCCATAACCCAGAGGTCGATGGATCGAAACCATCCTCTGCTAACCCCTATAAATGACCAACTGTTTCGGCCAAAACATAATTAGAAGCTTTTTAAATATATTGATCTGTCTCCAAATACCTGTGTGGCGTCTCTTGTTGTTGAATGGCCAGGCAAAGGAGCCCCAGTGGCTAGGCACTGGCCTCCTAAGCCAACGATTGTGAGTTTGAGTCCCTACTGGGGCCTGTTTGAGCAGAGTGGCGCAGCGGAAGCGTGCTGGGCCCATAACCCAGAGGTC
>CM017899.1:8608729-8642382 GCA_008369825.1 Triplophysa tibetana
CGAAACCATCCTCTGCTAACCCCTTTTAATGAACAACGGTTTCAGCCAAAACATAATTAGAAGCTTTTTAAATATGTTGATCTGTGTCCAATTACCTGTGTGGATTCCCTTGTTGGTAAATGGCCAGGCAAAGGAGCCCCACTTGCCAGGCACTGGCCTCCTAAGCCAGCAATTGTGAGTTTGAGTCCCTACTGGGACGTGTTTGAGCAGAGCGGCGCAGCGGAACCGTGCTGGGCCCATAACCCAGAGGTCGATGGATCGAAACCATCCTCTGCTAACCCTTTTAATGACAAACTGTATCAGCCAAAACATAATTAGAAGCTTTTTAAATATATTGAAGTGTGTCCAAATACCTGTGTGGTGTCTCATGTTGTTGAATGGGTAGGCAACGGAGCCCCACTGGCTAGGCACTGGCCTCCTAAGCCAACGATTGTGAGTTTGAGTCCCTACTGGGGCGTGTTTGAGCAGAGTGGCGCAGCGGAAGCGTGCTGGGCCCATAACCCAAAGGTCGATGGATCGAAACCATCCTCTGCTAACCCCTTTTAATGAACAACGGTTTCAGCCAAAACATAATTAGAAGCTTTGTAAATACATTGAACTGTGTCCAAATACCTGTGTGGTGCCTCTTGTTGTTGAATAGGCAGGCAGCAGAGCCCCAGTGGCCTATTGGTTAAGGCACTGGACTCCTAAGCCAGCGATTGTGAGTTTGAGTCCTTTCTGGGATGTGTTTGAGCAGATTGGAGCAGGAGAAGCGTGCTGGGCCCGCAACCCAGAGGTAGATGGATCGAAACCATCCTCTGCTAACCCCTTTTAATGAACAACTGTTTCAGCAAAAACATAATAAGAAGCTTTTTACATATATTGAACTGTGTCCAAATACCTGTGTGGTTTCTTGTAGTTGAATGGCCAGGCAAAGGAGCCCCAGTGGCCAGTGGATAAGGCACTGGCCTCCTAAGCCAGCGATTGTGAGTTTGAGTCCATACTGGGATGAGTTTGAGCAGAGTGGTGCAGCGGAAGCGTGCTGGGCCCATAACCCAGAGGTCGATGGTTCGAAACCATCCTCTGCTAACCCCTTTTAATGAACAACGGTTTCAGCCAAAACATAATTAAAAGCTTTTTAAATATGTTGATCTGTGTCTAATTACCTGTGTGGATTCCCTTATTGTTAAATGGCCAGGCAAAGGAGCCCCAGTGGCCAGGCACTCGCCTCCTAAGCCAGCGATTATGAGTTTGAGTCCCTACTGGGACGTGTTTGAGCACAGCGGCGCAGCGGAAGCGTGCTGGGCCCGTAACCCAGAGGTCGATGGATCGAAACCGTCCTCTGCTAATCCCATTTAATGAACAACGGTTTCAGCCAAAACATAATTAGAAGCTTTTTAAATATATTGATCTGTGTCCAATACCTGTGTGGTGTCTCTTGTTGTTTAATGGGTAGGCAACGGAGCCCCAGAGGGGTTATGGATAAGGCACTGGCCTACTAAGCCAACGATTGTGAGTTCGTGTCCCTACTGGGATGTGTTTGGGCAGAGTGCCGCAGTGGAAGCGTGCTGGGCCCATAACCCAGAGGTCGATGGTTCGAAACCATCCTCTGATAACACTTTTTTAATGACTAACTCTTTCAGCCAAAACATAGTTAGAAGCTTTTTAAATATATTGAACTGTGACTAAATACCTTTGTGGTTTCTTGTAGTTGAATGGCCAGGCAAAGGAGCCCCTGTGGCCAGGCACTGGCCTCCTAAGCCAGCGATTGTGAGTTTGAGTCCCTACTGAGATGAGTTTGAGCAAAGTGGCGCAGCGGAAGCGTGCTGAGCCCATAACCCAGAGGTCGATGGATCGAAACCATCCTCTGCTAAACCCTTTTAATGAACAACGGTTTCAGCCAAAACATAATTAAAAGCTTTTCAAATATATTGATCTGTGTCCAATACCTGTGTGGTGTCTCTTGTTGTTGAATGCAGAATGACCTTTGGCCTCTCATGAAATAAAATTATAATATACCATTTTACACTTCCACCATGCAGTAAAATTATATTTTTCATTTGGAAACATACTTTCATCCTACAAGATTGGTTACGATGACACACACTATCTGTCTTTTGTGTTTGCCTCTGAATAGATTGTTGTTTATAATTGTGGAGTTTATTTGAATCCAACCATATATGTTACTTGTATATTCTTGTCAATTGTATTTTTAATGTATGTCTTTCTTGATAGGAATTAACAAAATAAGAAATGAATTTATAGCACCATATATCAAGTAAAGTTTCTGCAATTTCTCATTAAAAAAATCACACCGCATCTTAAAGAAGCTATTTTGTGAAAATGATGCCTGTAGGGGGAGAAACCCGATTCTCAATTTATTCTTCTACATTCATGAAAATAAATGCACTGTGAACTAGCTTAAAAGCTATTTTTAAGTAAATTGTGACTTGGCGTGAAACAAGTTTAAATTAGCTTAGAAAGTTAAATAGCACATTCTGAACATTCTTTACTCTGCTCCAAATAAGTTTCTTGTTACTCATGTAAGTAACTCCGTAACTCATGTTGTCTGGCATCTTTACGCGTTTTTTCCACTGTCAGCTCCATCTATCTAAGTAGTGAAAGGGGAGGAGTTTTGGATTCTGTCCTGTCTATTACATCACCTGGTACATTTATAACCCAGCAGCACACACAACCGGAAGCTCTGAGCTGGCGTTGATCCTGGTGAAAGCGTGCAGTCTGTCTTTGTCATGACCCCTTCTCCTTAACTTCCCAGGACTCGTCACCGCTCTCCTCTTTCCCCTTACAGTGGAATTTTCCTGTGAAAGCAGACGGCTGAGCTCTCACTCATGTGTAACTTGGAGCCAATTACATCATCAGGGAAGGTTTTTTACTATCTGGATACGTGTCAACCTCATTGGCTGAGCATTTTATGTCATGCACATGGGGGATTTCATTCAAGATGCATTAGTACATCTTATCACTGCGAAATAAACTGGTTGTGTACTAGCACTTCTGTATGTCTTACTTACAGTATCATGCTGTATTTAAAGGGATATTTCACTCAAAAATGAAAATTCAGAATGATAAAAGATATTTGGAAAAATGCTTGTAAGATCTTTCCCACATTGACTCCCATAGGTAATAAAATACTTTATAATTGTTTGTTCGGTTTAAAGAAGATATTTTGAAGAAAGTAGGAACAGCAAACAGTTCTGCTCTACTTTTGACTACCATTGTTTTTTTTCCGACGATGGTAGTCAATGCGGGCCAAAATCTGTCTGGTAATAAGCATTCTTGTAAATATCTTTGTCTGTGTTCATCAGAACAGACATATTGATACAGATTTGGAACAACTTGAAGTTGAGTAAATGATTTTAATTTTTGGGTGAAGTATACCTTTAAAAATAAGCAACGAGCATATCTAAATACAAAATTATGCAAATTAAAAAGTATTTTAACATTTATTTAATAACATGAACAAAAAGAAGCATTTCTAAATTGATCAGGGTTTTAGTGCCTATAATAATGCAATTATTCACTGACAGAAACAGTAAGTAATAACATTGATGAAAGCGTCAATTGAGGACAAAAATGACATTTTGTTTTAAGAGTAAAACTCCACCTCTCTACGTGATGTTTAAATCTTTAAGGATAAAGACGTGGGTTTATTCATCGCTTATCAGTAAGTGTGTTGAGTACATTAGAGAGAAAAAGTGACAAAACATTAAAAAAGCATTATAAATGTTAAAAATACCCAAAGACAAATCTTCATTCAAATCTTATGAAAAAAAGCTTTAAAATGATTCCAGTACTTCCAAGCTTACTGTAGGTGTCTTTCTTGTTGCCATGACTACTACCTGATCTTTTGGTAGTTTTATCTTCTCACCGAGCTTTTTTTAAAGTAATGAAGCGTGATGGGCAACCCAGAAATGTCAATCTGGTCATTCTTCATTTGTGTACTGCGTTCAAATGAAAAAGCTTTTTTTTTTTTAAAGAAACCCTTAGAAGAGGATTTTTTACATTTTGTCAGCGACCCATTTCCTATCCATCAGTATTTTATGCAAACAATGTTAGAGAAACAGTACGTTTGATATTACACAGTAAGACAACATATTGCTTTCAAACTTAAATAGCACTTAGAGTTATAGTAAATGTATAAACCTAAAAACATTTTCAATTCAATTGTATTTGTTCTGTACAACTTTCACAATACATTTCCATAGTAGTTTTACAAACCTGAGGACCTGAGATAAAGAGGACTCCAGTGAAAAAACTTACTAAATAGATACAAAAAAGTATGTTTTGCAAAGTATGTACAGTCAAACCAAAAATTATTCAGACACCAGGTTTAATGGCTGCAGGACACTTCATTTAGGCCTATTTGTAAGTGAGAATAGAAAAATAAAGTAAACTCCAAAGATTCTTCATACAGTGGATGGCCCTTAAAATTGACCAGACAATGTCTTTACTTTCTTTAAATGTCAATGCAACCTCATTACACCACAGACTGAACAAAATGAAGAATTGTTTGGCATTTGGTTGCCATACATTGGTATCTAAATGTGTACTTTAATTTAATAGCTGACAGCCATTCATCCTATCCATTACATATCTATCTATCCAAGTTATCTGAGAGCATCAAGGAGATTTTTTTCTGACACAAGTTCTTGTTATATTGTATTACCATTATTTAAGCTATAAACTGTGATAATGTGAGAAATGTTGAAGATGTCTGAATACATTTGGTTTGACTGTATGTAGCAATAAATGAGAAATCAAATCAAATATGAACACTTAAAGATGAAACTATAATAATGTTCAGACTCTCAACATTTTTGCTTCGTTTACCTGAAATCTTCGGGTGACCCCTTAGAACTCCCTGGGTGATTCCAAACCTCAGTTTGAAAACCTGTGCTTGGAATTCGGTTTGAACTCTTTACATTGTAAATAAGCAATGATATATGCAGTTTTATGCGCTTTAGTTCAAGTTTAAGACAACTGAACATGAGACCCTAACGTCCCAATTTAAGCATTCTAGACACGTGTTGTCACAGTCTCGTCTGTCCCCTAGCCTGTTTTCCTGAGTTTCCCCTTTGGACTACATTTCCCATGATCCTCCACGTTCCCTCGCCTGGCTCTCATCAGTCATCACTCTCGCCTGCCAGCCATCACCCTCGTCATCACAGACTTTTATTTATCCACATTCTCGTCACCCCTTCTTTGTCTAGTCTTAAATGTTACTGTTGTGTTTGGTCGAAGTTTAGTCGTGTTCAATGTGTTGGTAAATAAACTAATCTTGTATATAGACCCTCTTCTGCTCTCATCTGTGTTTTCCTGTGACACGTGTAGAGGTCAGGAGGACATTCAAAATTACATTCAAATGACCACATTGCAATTCAGGGCCATTGCTCTCAGAGCATAGCATCTCAGTCATGTTGATCTACCAGTCTTACAATGAGTCTAATGGGGTTGCTTAGGAAGCGCAATTATCCATTATTGTGGCCCTGATGATAGGTGACCAGAGGGAGAAATGAGAATCGAGAATCAACACTTTCTGTTACTCCATCTATAAAGGATTTTTTTAATTAATTTAATATCACTTACCTTGTGGATTCAAAGAAGATGAGACTGCTTCCTGTACATGAGAACCATTAGGAGTGCTAGTCATGTGGCAGGTTTAAACCGTCAAACATTACTGATGTACATACAGCAATGAATACTCACCATGACTCATTAGTATTTGTTTATATTGCAAAGATGAAACCTTTACCCTGTTGGATCAAGCTGCAAAACATCTTGACTTTGCAAACGTTAAGATTTGTATTAATGTACTTTTACCTGGCCTTAAATACATTGAACATATGCAGTAGACGATGTGTCTGAATGAGCTACAGATGCACCAAACGTTGATTTTATAGACCACTTTAGAAGACATAAACAATGTTGATCCAACGCCGGTAAAGAATAACTTTTTTAACACAACACAAACATTTGAACAAAATACAGCCAACAGAAGATTTTTACCGAATCAAGATGTTAAATGTATTTCTGTAAAATTGTATGATGTAAGATTAAAGAATATTTAAACCAGAAGTACTGCTGAACACCTTGTTCACATCTTGCAAAGTGGCCTATAGATTCAAAGTTATGGATTTATGTACTGATAAATGGCTTTCTTACAAATAGGATGACTTGCAATAATAATAATCCGATGATTAATCTTGATAAATCAGCAGGTGGGATGTGTGAAGGATGGAAAGGACAATTTTTTCATAGCTTTGGAAAAGGATCATAGTTCCGGCTGATGCTGGAAGCCCTTTGAGTCCAAACACAGTGATGTTTCTGCTGCCCTCATCTGAAGTGCTGGCGGAAGTGAATCATTATTCATTCACTTCAAAAATGCACATTCACACATCCCCTGCACAAACACACATGATCATACACTGCTTCACTCCCTCTAACACACAGCCCCATCACTAAAATCCTTACAGTATATGACCATCTACTATTAGATGTACTGTTTGCGTTTTTATAAGATTAATTCAATCAAACTGGTAGGATGATTCAACCCTGATATCCCTGGCTCTTTTCGTTCTACTTGCTGTGTTTTTTCTTTGTAAAATTAAAATATAAAAAATGGTGTGTTCAATGTTACTCTTAATGATCATCTTGAATATAAACTAGAAATATAAACTGTAAACTAATAATGAACACAACTTTATAGGCTACTATTATCAACTGGTAAACTATTGCCAAATAAAATCATTATTTGTCTAATCAAACAGAAATCTACATAGAGCATCTAGCCTCCATCTCTATAATGACCTGAAGAACAACTATTAAGCAAACACATATCAGACTTTACTCAGATAGAATTATACTACGCTATCACGGAGGAGGTGTGTCCTTCAGATTCCCACGCTGTGAAAACCCTTGGAAACAACACACGGCAAACCAAGTGATCTGACGCAGATGGTGATGGTTCTTATTTTCAGAATGCTGTATTTGTTAAATACGTCACAAGCACAAGAAACCTCGATTTAGCCTACATGTTTATTAGCATTTGGAATATGCACGGAATGGCTTTCAAATAAAAAACTGATTATTTACTAGAAATTTGGGTAACACTTTCCTTGAAGCATGTATGTATAATGCATTATAAAAGTAGTTTTGAAGCATTGTAATGTCTTATAAATAATTGTTATTACAGTAAATACAATAGAACACTTAGGATTTCATTGTTTCACTAAAGATTTTAAATAGGTTATATTCTTTACAACTACATATAATGCATTACAACACACATTATGAAGAATTATCATGCATTTTACTCTTTAACAACTCTTTATAATGCATTATACCTACATGCTTCAAGGAAAGTGTTATTGAAATTTGTGACAACTTCATCTATAGAATCTACTATGATACCCAAGGTCTTTGCAGGATGCATTATGTTTTATACTGAGCACCAAGATGTTTTATATTATAGTTTTTGTTGTTGAAGAGTTATTCAAGGCTTGAACCCAGCCCCCAGTTGATTTTAGTGTAAAGTCAATACCGAGAATTAATTTATTACGGTTTAAGGCATCAATAATATGGCCAGGTCCATGTTCTTTTCTGTGTTGGCATATTTCCTATTTCTTATTTACAGTTTTCTTTATCAAATTTGCTTTCCTGTAGCTTAGTTGTTAGAGCATGGCGCTTGTATTGCCAAGGTCATGGGTTCAAACCCAGGGATTGCACATACTTTGAAACAAATGAATAGTACAATGCAATGATAGTCGCTTCAGAGATCTGCCAAGTGCATAAAGGTAAATAGCCATTAGCCTTTCATATGGGTTTCGATGCACCCCAACATCATGAAGTTGTCATGTGTTTATTGTGTAATTCATATTTTATGTCATGTAGGTATTCATGTTTTAAATATCAGCACACTGAAAAATTTGTTCGTGCTCTGTTATGTTCAAAACTGGTTGTCGACACTTTGTGAGATTGTGCTGCCCTCTAGTGACATTAAGGACTAGAAAAAACTTTCGATCTTATTAAATTGATCTTATCATTATTTTTATTTTTCTTCGCACATGTAAAATTACTTTATGACAGTAAATGTTAGCATGTTAGAAAATCAGTGGATGTCATGTCTATAAAATATAAACCCACCCCAATAATGGCGAGGGAGTAAGTGTCTTGTATGCGGTCAATTGCGTCATCGGCTGGACCACCATTACAATCCGCACTTTAAATGTATCATATTGATTTAAAATCAATACGGTCAATATAATAAGGGCTACAACGTTGTTACCTATACGAAATGAAAAATAAGAGACCAATGGGGACTATTTAGTTTACCAACACAAATAAAACAAACTGTAAATTTAGGGTGCAGTCAAACGACCTTCCTGCCTCACGCGTGCTTATGTTACATGTGTGGGCTTTCTCTACCTGTTTGGGTTTCACAGTATAAAGCGAGGTTGAGGGATTCATATTTTGTTTTTAATAGAATAGACTATTATGTGGTATTTTTCGACCATATTTCGAATGTAAAAATAAAACAATTATTTATAATACCGAGCAGGGCCCTCTGTTGGAGCAAAGAAAAAACACTAGACTCATATTCATGCTTATACTTTTAATACAGGTTTTACAAAAAAAAATGAATTCAGTGTACACTAGATCCGCATCAGGTCTGTAACAAAGCAAACCATTTTGTGTTAAGGTGAATTAACTTAATGATGAAGATACTTAATTCAATAATGCTTTTTAAATGTAAAATCTGACAAAGCTTTTTAATTGCCTTCATAAAGAAAGTAGCTAGGCTTGATATAAAAACAGTTTGAAATCCTGACAGCGCTCCGTACCCACTCGGGACCTTAATGTGGCCCTTCTGGGCTCATGAGCCCCTAGGAGAAGCCGCTCTACCTTATCTCACGATGAAGACGGTTCACCTAGAGGCACTCGCTTCCATCAAGAGGCTAGAGGATATGCATGCACTCTCTGTGTCCAACGAGTGCCTGAGATCCCGGCCTGGCTACATGTCCAAAGATCACATCACTCCCTTCGGGGACCAGGTGGTGAACTTGCAGGCACTCCCCCCTGGGGAGGAAGACCCAACCCCTACCGTGTTGTGTCCAGTACGCGCCCTGGGCCTCTACTTGGACCCCAGCTCTTTGTCTGTTTTGGAGGAAAGCAGAAGGGGAGTGCTGTCTCCGAAAAGGGATCCCAAGGTCTCCCGTGCCTGGCAATACATTTGTGAGATTCTACTACCTCTGTGTAGAGCCTGAGTCTGTTGTTTGAAACCTCAGTTCCCTGATGAAGGGAGCGAGATGTCCGCTGCAGCCAGCAAGAATGGTTCTCAGGTTCCACAGCCCAAAAGGTGAATGAATGGGCAGGCCGTCTTCCTTTTAAACCCATATGTACGGGTTTGACACTGCCACGCCATTCGCTAAGTTGATTGGCCAATCCTGTCGCTTGGATAGCCAAAATAATTTTCACACGCGGGTACAGCAAACATGCTTACTTATTCAAATGAGACAAAAAGACTTTAAAACCATTTATTAAAATGATTTTACCACAGACAACACAATTTAATGATGCTATTTGTAGTTAAACCACAATTGAACATGGTTTTTGCCAGTAACCAAAATTTAAGCATGATACTTGTAGAAAAGGTATACAAAAGCATTTTCAAATAGTGGATAAAACGAATAAATGTTTGACAACAGCTACTGTAATTTAATATCTAATGAAAAACAAAACATTTAATAACATAAAATTTGTCTCTTGGAGATTAAACTTAACCTGCCTTTCTCACTAAGTAAGATTAAAAGAGACATGATATAAGGCCATCATGTCAAGACGTTATCTCAATGATATTTCTAAAACGTTCAAAACTGTTTATAGTTTATTTTTCAGAAACTCCTTGTACTGCTGAATACTATAATATGATGTACACATATTGCGTGCCTGAAAAGCGATATATCATGTACCAATAAGAAAATGCAAATATGGAATTTTTTACACATTCCATCGTGTGTTCTTTTTCCAACGTTTTTTTTATAAATCTCTCGATTTTATGTGTAGTGTTCCTGTGAAGGTCAACTGGTAGATTATTACAGTGCAAAGATCACAAGTTCAGTTGCCAATGCACACACACAATTATATAATGTTAAGCTCCAAAAGAGTACATGTTGTTATGAATTATATGAAAATGTGTACCAAAAGAATAAATGCAAATGTAGATATGAAAGAATGTTCTTGAATAAAGTTTGTTGGGAGGATTGTGATCTAATTGCATAAGGTATAATGAAAAAATAGCCGAGAGTGAATCAGAACGCTGCAGACAAAAGGTTTACCTGTGCTTTTACATGCAGTATAATAAACCACTTAGCAAGATGTAAACAGCTCTACCTGATTTTGCCAAGTGGTTGATGTCCTCAGGACAACATATTTTGTTGACCTAAGTTCAACATTTTTATAAATATAACCTAAACCCACACCAAACCCCAATCCTAACCATAATTTACCCCTAAAATAAGAGGGAAATTATAAGTGAAAAACAATGGTCTGGAAGCACCTAATCTTGGTTGGAAGAATAAGGTTAAAGTAACTTATTTCTGAAGTCTGATTGGTTGATTTAAATGTTGTCTCAGTGTCAACATGATGTTGTCCTGGATATCAACCACTTGGAAAAAACGGGAGAGCCATGTAAACACTGATCCAGAAGCACTTTCTTTTTTCCCCCTTTTTTTAATGTTACATATACAGTAAAATAAAATAAAAATTTGTTTAACATGTGATTATTATGTCAATGAAAAAGTTTAATACATTTTGATAAAGGTAATAAAATGCAATACATAGAGCTTAAAACGATTGACAATTATAAAACAATTACAAGTTGCTAAAACCTTCAAAATATATTATACATGGATGATTGCTATACATTTTATTTTATATCAATGCTATAGAAACAAATATGCTAGTAGTACTACTTTTGTAATATCTTTGAAAATTTTGGTTTAAAAAGATGTTAGAAAACATCAACAACAACAGGCACAATTAAAAAAGAATATATGTTTTTAAAAGTAATTTTTTAGAAGATATTTAATGGTTACTTGATTCATAAATGAATAAATGGAAACTGAATATATCTAAAAGGAAATAAAGTCAAGTATTAATTCCATCACAAGTATTTTTTGAAAGCTTTCCAGGTGAAACAGCTCTCCATCTTCATTCGTTCTCCAGCTCATTGTCTTGTTTAACAGCCTCATTAATCTCTGCAATCTGCAAGATAGTGAATAAAACAAAAAGCTGAAACGGCACAGTTAACAACAATAACAATGTTGTAATTTTTAGGTTTCCTCAGAGTCTCTATGCATTTACATTTACATTTAGGAGACGCTTTTATCCAAAGCGACATACATTCTTTTATCCTATACATTTTACGTATGTTCAGTCCCCTGGGATCGAACCCACAACATTCTCTTATCACTGAGCTAGAGGAAAGCTGCACACTTGCAAGCCAAATTATTTTAGAAAAACAAAATATAAAGCTGGCACACCATGGCTCCATATACATTTTTTCATAATTGACTGTGACAAACATGCAAGCTTTTTGTATATTTGTCTAAAAAGTACTTAATTTTTTACATACCTTATTTAAAATAGCTGTCTTGAGTAAAGGCTCAGCAGAACTGCATTTTTTAGCGGGGGATCGTAACACATCACATGACAAAAGTAGTTTGCCAATCTGCCTTTTAATTAACTCATCATCTAGGAAAAAACAAAATAAAATTAATCACAAACCAGAATATACAAAATAATTCAACATTGTAAAGATATAGTATGTCAGTCAAAGAATGTGTTTATCAGTACTGTTATTAAACTATGAATATAATAATTTCTAATATGATCAACTCACCCCCGTAGCAGATAAAGGGGAATTTTTGGTCACAACTGTCTTGAATCCATTTCCCAGAGCCAGTTGTAGACATGGCAACACAGTTGCCAGATCCAGAACTCAGGGATGTAAATCCTGTCGCCCAGTATCTGAAATTAAAAAGACTCCATTGATCAGACCACTGCCAAGAGTCAGAGAACAGACCGATCCAGACCCATGGCCCATTTCCAACCACACTATACAGCTGCTTTTGTTCCTCAGGACTGCTGATGGTGGCCAAATCGGTGTGATACTGTCTACAGTAACTCTGAGCATCCACCCAGTTTTTCCAAATTGGTATCACAATGTTTCCATAACCTTGGTTTGAGAGATGGAAAATAAGAATACGATTTTAGCACTTTATTGAGTTCAACTGAATATTAACAATTAAAAAGACCACTCACCATTATAGCACACAAAGAATAACCGTTCTGAGCACGTATTATCCCTCCAAAATCCATTGTAGAAATAGACACATGCTCCATCACCATTAGGTTCTCCTGACTGCCATCCACTGTACTGCTTAAGAGTGTCATAACCTGAAGACCAGAGCCATCGACTCTGTGTCTTCATCTTCAGTCCAATCCACAATGACCCGCTATACCAAGACTTCACTGTATTCATCAACTTGTTCACATCATCTATAGAGTCTACAGTAGCCAGATCAGCAAACCTCTCTCTGCAGTAACTCTGAGCTTCTGACCAAGACATTTTTTTATTTACATAGAGATAATGGCGATGAAGTTTGGGCCCTGTGGCAGAAGAAAATAATATATGTTCATTGCTAATGCAGAGACATAGTGTGAATACTGTACAATAAATATCTTTCTAATAAATAAAAACTTGACAGTAATTCCCAGGTAAAAATAAACTCACGTCCATAGCAGATAAAAGGACGCTGATGATCACAGCCGTATTGAGTCCATTTCCCAGAGTCAGTTGTTGACATGGCAACACAATCACCAGATGCTGATGGTTGTCCTGCTGCCCAGTTTCTAAAGAAGAGACTCCATTGATCAGACCACTGCCAAGAGTCAGAGAACAGACCGATCCAGACCCGTGAACCATATCCAGCAAGATTATTCAGCTGTTGTTGCTCCTCAGGGCTGCTGATGGAGGCCAGATCAGTGTGATACTGTCTGCAGTAACTCTGAGCATCTTTCCATGTTTCTTGAGTCTCTATCAGGATGTTTCCAATAGATTCTTTTGAGAGAAGAAAAACTAAAATCAAGTCTCATCACCTCTTTTTCAGCTTTAACTGAATCATTTTCCACAAATCACCTGATTACTCACCATTGTAGCAAACAAAACTTAATCTATTGATACAAGAAATATCGTTCCAAGCTCCATTATAAAGTTCGCCGCATATATCACCAGATGGATCTCCTGTACTCAAGCCTCTGTATTGTGTGTAGGTGTCATCACCATATGACCATCCCCATCGACTCTGTGTCCCCCTCTTCAGTCCAATCCACACTGATCCACTGTATCCATCATTCACTTCATTTATCGTCCTGTTCACATCATTCATAGAGTCTACAGTAGCCAGATCAGTGAACCTCTCTTTGCAGTAAATCTGAGCTGCTGACCATGACAATGTGGTGTTTATGTAGTGATACAGTCGATAAAGAGGTTTGGGCCCTATGGTAGAAAGAAAATGAACTTCATTGTAAAGGAAGTATTTTTTGGGAGACGTAAACTTTGTAGGGTTTCTGTAAAATAAAGTGCACAATCCTGAAGCAATAATACCGAATGAATGGAGAAGGGATGCCTCTTTATAGAACATTAAATAGTTACTTTATATACATTTTCATGTGTCCATTTATGAGGAATATGTAGCGTTATGGATGGGACAATCCTGAACATGGCACTTACCCGACTATGAAAAATCATGCACTAAAAATAAAACAACTGCTTTACAAATTTGAAGAGAGATCTCAGATGGGTATTCAATCACCAAATGTTAAAATCTGTGTTGTTATCATAGTAAAAACCCTGGTCAAAACCTTTCCTTCTTAGGTTGACATTTTCATGGAATTGCCCTATTAACTTTACTTCTAATTGTATTTTCGAGTTCGATCCTGCTCAACCAATCATGTGAGAAATGTGAGAAATGCAAGGGAGTGAAGGATACATCTGCTAACTTACATTTCTCACGATGCTACAAAGGTATGTGCACAAGAAAGGTGATCGAGCTCGAAAAAATACAATGGTGGCCGAGAGCCCATTGAGAGCACAGTTTTGTATAAATTTAAGTTTAATTTCCACTTTCAATAAATTTTGATTGCATTTCTAGAGAGAAATGTGTATTTTAGCTGATATATGCTGTGTATGACTGGTTATTGCTATGGTGCTCTCTCTTAATATCTGAAATTTGACCCTGGATCACAAAACCAGTCTCAAGTAGCATGTGAACATTATTTGTAATAGCCAAATGTACACAAAATACAAATCATCGATTTTTCATCTATGACAAAAATCATTAGGATATTAAGTAAAGATCATAATCCGAAGATATTCTGTAAATTTCTTAACCTAAATATATAAAAACATTATTTCTGTGAATGGATGCAGCAATATCGCTAACAAAAAAGCCCGGAAACACACCTACAAACATCGGTCGCTGCTGCGATTTTCTTAATATTTAGATTTTTTGCTCCCTCAAATTCCAAAATTTTAAACAGTAGTGTCTTGGCCAGATATTGTCCTATCCTAACAAACCATGCATCAATAAAAAGCCTATTTACTCAGCTTTCAGGTTATGTAAAATCTAAATTTCGTAAAATTGACCCTAAAGGTTTCGTTGTCCAGAGTCACAAATAAAAGTATTTTACACTGCCAATAAGAAGCGACGATCTGGGACGATCTTTTCTCCACTTCGCGTCAAGCCTCACAACACCCTTCAGCATAACCGCTCATATCTTACTTTCACAACGAGAGTGAACAGAAGTCTCATTGTAAAGACAGAAAACATTATGGAACAAAAGCATTACTGATTTCTTTTTCTTTAGTTTATAAAAGAAACTCACGTCCATGGCAAATGAAGGGAAACTTTTGGTCACAGTTGTCAGAAGCCCATTTTCTAGAGTCATTTGTTGCCATGGCAACACAGTCACCAGATTCTGAACTGTTGGATGGTTGTCCCGTTGTCCAATATCTGAAACTGAGACTCCAATCATCAGACCACTGCCAGGAGTGTAGAAACAGACCGATCCAGACTGATGATTTATCATTGATCAGACGCTGTTGCTCTGGACTGCAGACACTTGCCAAGTCAGTGTGATGTTGTCTGCAGTAATTCTGAGCATCTCTCCAAGTCAGTCTCATATTAATAAAAATAAAACCAGCGGTGCCTGTTCAGAAACATAAGGGTCAACTCTAACGCCTGTTTCATACGTTTGCAGTGCGTATACAATGTGTATTTTTAAACATGTCTATGTTAACAGGTTAGATCATTCACACAGCACGTGGATGCAAACTGAACTGAAAAATATTCAACAGATTTGAGGACTCACCGTTGTAACACACAAATGGAAGTAAAGTTGAGCATGTTTCATCAAACCAACTTCCATTAGAACTCCCTACACACTCTCCATCAAAGTTTGGCTGTCCTGCTTTCCAGTTAATATACTGAGAGAGTGTGTTGTTGTCCATCGACCAGACCCATCGACTCTGTGTTGCCCTCTTTAGTCCAACCCACACTGATCCACTGTATCCATCATTCACTGTATTCACAGTCCTATTCACATCATCCATAGAGTCTACAGTAGCCAGATCTTTAAACCTCTCTCTGCAGTAACTCTGAGCGTCTGACCATGACCTACTTTCATTTATATAGTGATAATGTCGATATAAAGGTTTGGGCCCTATGCAGAACATAAATGATCAACATTGTAAAGACAACTTACAGCAAAAAGAGTGAACAAAAACATTATTCTACTACTATATGTACCCAACTGGTACATAATATAAACAATGTGTATATTTTTTATAGGACAATGGTTGTGTCCCAATTCAGGGGCTGCGTTCTTTGAAGGCTGCATTTTAAGACCGACTGTGTCACAGCAGCACGACTGAAGGCTTGTAAGGCTGTCCCGATTCAAAGTTTGTTACAAATACAGTCCCAAAATGCGATCTTATTTCAGCGTTTTTTAAAGATGGAACGAATGTATCCTTCACAGCTTAGGCCATTCTCAAAATTCATTGCGCTAAAGTAACCGCATGATTTTTTTTAACAATCATTCAAAACTTTAGTTCAATAAAAGTATGTAATTCACAAAAAACTTCTATTCCAGTGTTTTAATATTATATGTGATGTTGTTAATTAACATTATTGGTGCATTATTGTGTTTTAAATGTCTACGGTTGATTCATTTAATATACTTTTGGACTGTTTGATCTACTGTCTATCTACATAAACAAGTCATATCATTTTTTCTGGCTCTCTATTTGTTTAAAAAAGTCAGAAACGTCTCTGATATGTCGTTCTGCTGTCACCACGCAACATGAGCAGCAGGTGACACAATTAGGAAATCCTCTGCCAGGCTAGACCGTCTCATTTCGGTTCGATTTTTGGACTTTTGAGGTTGCGTGCTTTGAGGAGCAAGTCCTTGTTTTTAAGTCTGCGACCTTAGAAGGTTGCAGTCCGCGAAATGGGACACAGTTTATATGTCGGTGCACTAACCACAGGGCTATTGGTCACGAGCCTTTTTGACGCTTCCGGGTTTTTGACTCCTGCACCGTTCAATGCAGGGTAAACGATGTTCAACAAGATTACAATCTTGCGGGGGATGCAAATTAGGCACAACACCGGTTACAGCAGTATCACAGTCTAACAATAGTGTATGGATTAAATGTCTTATGGATTAAATATATTATGTCTGCCCTGTGTTACTGTGATAGGGGAGTGAATAATTGTTTAGCCTATACAGGAGGCTATATTCAAATAAACGGAAGACCATAATAATTCAGAATAAATAAAATCTTATGTGTAGTATTAAAAGCGACCCATAAAAAAATGGAGAAGGTCAGTACAGCTGTTTGTTTTAAGCATTTTATAATAAGATCTAATTCATTAATATAGCTTACTGCGGAATGTAAAACTTTGTATTTCTTGACCTTGGTTAACTTTAAAGTTCTACATTTAATACGTTTTCTCAATTTATGTTTGAATATTTAACATTTGGTATTATAAATGAAATAATCGTATTTTAATTACACTAAAAAAAGAAACCACCTTAGCAGTTTATGATATCTTATTTATAACTACATGTTAACAGTGCCAGCATTTTAAAGTAATTTCTTATGTATTAAAGTCTCAAAACAAAACAGTACAGATAAACGTGAGTAGCTTTAGGCCCGATTCACATTTCGCGTCGGCGCAGCATCGAGAAAAATCGCAACATTTCAGAAAGGCGCAAGCGCACCGCAGGTCATGTGACAAGAACCAACTAGCCAATGTAGACAAGCTCAATGAAAATATAGACAAAGATGATCACAGCATGACTAAATCTAGTAGCAGAGTTATTGCAACATATTTTCAGTGCATATAATCCATATATCCTTTGTTTTTACCTTCTCGTCTCAACGGCTATCGTGGCCCATGGTTGCTTAGCGACGACAGATGCCAGGAGAGCGCAAAAAATGGAAAAAAAGGAGATTGCAGTGCAGCTCGCGTTTTCCTTGAGGTTTTAGACGCGAAATGTGAATCAGGCCTTAAATGACACAAGCGCTTTCTATTACAATGGGATTTGATCTGTAGGGGAAGTTGCATAACCCTGCGTTGACGTAGTTACCGATTCATGTGAAAGAGGCTTATGGGCATCGACAACAGATATAAAATATTTTCCAGCAAAATATTATTTGAAGATTAAACCCCATGCAAAAATTCAGATCTGTCGATGAGGACTTCTGACTAAAATTTTAATTTAGTTTGTTAAAGAAACTCACATCCATGGCAGAAAAATGGACGTTTCAGATTACAGCTATCATGAGCCCATTTCCCAGGAGTTGCTGCTGACATGGCGACACAGTCACCAGATGCTGATGGTTGTCCTGCTTCCCAGTTTCTAAAGAAGAGACTCCATTGATCAGACCACTGCCAAGAGTCAGAGAACAGACCGATCCAGACATGTGAGCTATATCCAGCAAGATTATTCAGCTGTTGTTGCTCCTCAGGGCTGCTGATGGAGGCCAGATCAGTGTGATACTGTCTGCAGTAACTCTGAGCATCTCCCCAGTTTTTCAGAGTCTGTATCAGGATGTTTCCAATAGTTTCTATTGAGACAAGCAAAACGAAAGTCTGGTCTCAGCACTTCTTTTTAGTTAAGCAGAATATTAAATTACTGGAATAAAAAAAGAAAAATGATTACTACCATTGTAGCACACAAAATTATGATTTGTGCTGCATGGAAGATCGTTCCATTCTCCACTGTTAAGTTCGCTGCATACTCCATCACCATTAGGTTCTCCTGACTTCCATCCAGTGTACTGTGTAAGAGTGTCTCCCGTAGACCATCCCCAACTTCTCTGTGTCACTCTCTTCAGTCCAATCCACACTGATACACTGTATCCATCATTCACTTTATTTATCATCCTGTTTACATCATTCATAGAGTCTACAGTAGCCAGATCAGTAAACCTCTCTCTACAGTAACTCTGAGCTTCTGACCATGTCATTCTAGTGTTTATGTAGTGATGCGGTCGATAAAGAGGTTTGGGCCCTGAGGCAACAAAGAAATGAACTTCATTGTGAAGACAATTAAAAACTCATTATTTACAGTATTCAAATATCATTCCTGAGGTTCATATATAATGCAATAAATATCCTCTTTAATTAAAGATTACATTTAAAAAGACTGATTCCCATGTAAAGTTAAGAGAAAAAAATTGAAGCATCAACATTAGGATTCCAATGTAATTCTAACTGTTTTAAATTAGTTTGTAAAAGAAACTCACGTCCATAGCAGAGAAAAGGACGGTGAAGATCACAGCCGTCCTGAATCCATTTCCCAGAGTCAGTTGTGGACATGGCAGCACAATCACCAGATCCTGAAGTCTCTGATGTGTATCCTGCTGCCCAGTTTCTAAAAATGAGATTCCATTGATCAGACCACTGCCAAGAGTCCAGAGACAGACCTATCCAGACCCGTTGTTCGCTTCCTACAACTGCACTTTGCTGGTTTTTCTCCTCAGAGCTTTGGACGGTGGCCAGATCAGTGTGATACTGTCTGCAGTAACTCTGAGCATCTGTCCAGTTTTTAGAACTGTTTACCATGATGTACCCACTTTCTATTGACAGATGGAAAAAAATCAGCTCTTCTTTTTCTAAATGGCACATTCTTAAATTGAAACAAATTCAAAACTCACCATTGTAACACACAAAAGGAAGTTTAGAGTCACACGGCATATCATGCCAACCCCCATTAGAGCTATAGACACAAAATCCACTTAATGGTTGATTTGGCTGTCCTGGGTCCCAGTTAATGTATTCGGAGATTGTGTTTTCTCCAGACCAAACCCAACGTTGCTGTGTGCCCCTTTTCAGTCCAATCCACACTGATCCACTGTATCCATCATTCACTGAATTTATCGTCCTGTTCACATCATCTATAGAGTCTAAAGTAGCCAGATCAGTGAACCTCACTCTGCAGTAACTCTGAGCTTCTGACCATGACATGCTCTGATTAATGTAGTGATAATCTAGCCAACGACCAGAAGCGCTGCACAGAAGCCCTGTTAAAATGAACATGTTTAAATGAACGCATGCACAAACATAGTTGTGAAAACAGATTGGAATGACGACACCAACCTGACAGCAGAAGCAGCACTAACAAAATCATGTCCATCACCGCTCTCACAGCTCCTCTCTGATGTTTTATCACTGTGTGCTGACCTGTATTAATACGAGCAACAGGAAGACTATTATACAAATCAATCATTTACACTTCCTGTATTACAAGTCTATATAAAAATATTGTGAAGTCGTGCTCATAAAATGTTCTCAAAGGAATACAATATCATGGTCTTTCTTAACATTTTGAAAAGTATTGTGATTGTGAACATTGAAAATGCCAAAATGCTCAAAATTAAATCAGAAAGTTACACATTTTGTTTCTGAGCAGCTATTGGTTCATTTTTGAGTAAACTGTTTCTTTAAGGGTGAGATTTAAACACTAAGACTATTCAAATAGTCTTAAATACTTTTTATTTTTCTTGTAGATTGAGATTCAATATTTCAGGTTCAGAGTCACTTTGATAAAATCGTTTACCCCGTGTATTTTAGTTTATTTAAAAAATAGTGGATAACTAAGTAAACATTTATTTTCGACATTCAAAGCTTTATTTTTTTGTAGCATAAACTAAAAAGGCACTGCCCAATGCACTTTTACAAAAAGGAAATCTTAAATAATCCTAAGGGCATTATGCAAAAGATTTGTTTTAGGGAAATAAGTTACCTGTTCATGGTAATGAGTCCTTCTATGTTTATCACAAATAAAAGTCTTCATTGTTTCTTTTCCTCATTTCCTCAAACTGTCACAAGATAAAATAATGAAATCAAACTAACTGAGGAGGAATGTATTAAAGGAAGATATATTTTTTGTACTTTGTATTACATTGCTCATTTAAAGAGAAGCTTTTCTACAGGTGCATCTGTATTGTGTTGCAGTGCTGAAAATATTGTTGCCACTTATCATTATTTATCATTACTTAGCATTATGTGTACATCAATGTGGCTACATTTACAAAGGTTTTAATGTTTAAAAACAAAATGATGATCTGATACTTATTGCATTTAAAAAAGAATGTCTAAAAAAACATATACTATTAAATGTAATATTTTTTAAATTGGGATGTTTCAAAAAATTGGATGCTTTGACACACAATGACCTGCAATGGAAAGACCCTCCAGGAAAATTTACATGCAAAAACAAGTAATATATATTCAAAATAATATTTGCCCAGGACGCATTCAGTCAAAAGCATCTTTCACAAAGAGAATTCCATTGAACATGGTTATTAGATCATATTTAGGGTATTTTGCAAACGTTGTTTTATGGAAATAAGTTATGTATTCAAGGTAATGAGTCCCTCTTTATCACAAAACAATGAATGCTTCTCATGCTTAAAAGTGTGCATCTTTATCCTCCTCTTACTATGAGACAAGGAAAGTAGGAAAGTTGTAATTGTATGACCATTGCTCATTAATTGACTCATAGCCACAGCTGTGTTGTGTCGTAGTGCAAGATATTTTTCATGAATCTTAAAAATAATGATGCACTGTTGAAGCAAAACTCAAAAATTTGAATTAGTTGACAATGACATCAGCTAAGGGGCGGGGCCTTTGCTTATGTAGGCTCTTTAAAAGGAGTCGATTCGAACCTTTAGACTCTTGATTTAGAATCTATGAAGCGATAATTTTTGGAATCGATTCGCAGAGCAGCCAAAGATTGGGTTGATCGATCTACCGCCAGTTCGTTTGTCCGACTAGAGATGGAAGGGTCCGTAATACTTCCACTTGGAGAAACCATAACGGCTAAAAAAATCCATTGGCATCCATTAACAAAAGTAGCATCTGGACTGCTTTCCTATGTTCTGTTGCCAGGGTGTAGCAATAGAAGTAATACTTTGTTTTAGGTTGTATATATTCCATCTAGTGGCTTTGATCCAACTTTGAGTGTCATTCAAGACAGGTTTTTTTGCAGGTTTGACGTGGGAAATAGGCGAAATCCGAGTTGTCTGGAAGGCAGCATAGGGCTATCCCATGTTTAAAAAGCAATAAAGGAGGAAAAGAAATTACCTTTTAAAAGTTTCAATGTCAAACTGATGCTAGTGTTATACTTGATTTTCATTGATTTCATTAGTCTGTAATGTATTTCGCTGTAATATACGTTTAATTAATGGTGATTAACCATACCAATTTTGGAACACTTTACCTGATGCAGCAGACCTAATAATAGCGTCAAACTAAATGCACTCATCTACATAGTTATCAGCAGATCGTATATCAACTCTAAGAAATATTACTTTTTTAGTCATTTGGCATACGCTTTCATCCAAAGCGACTTACAGTGCACTTATTACAGGGACAATCCCCCTGGAGCAACATGGAGTAAAGTGTCTTGCTCAAGGACACACTGGTGGTGGCTGCTGGGATCAAACCAGCAACCTTTTGATTTACCAGTTCAGTGGTTTAACCCACTAGACCACCATCACCATTACTTTCCTAGCCTTGGAAACATAACACTCTAAGTATAGTTCAGTACCACGTCAGAAATTATAACGAAATCAGGCAGTTTAAGTGACGTTGATATGTGATAAGTAAACACAGAAACAATTCTAGCGTGGATACAACTGAGGGTTTATTGACTACTCTAAAGGGAAAACAGACCAACTAACTGACAAAATAACAAACACTAAACAAACAGCACATGAAACCTAAAAGCAGTAAAGAAATTAAAGAAGAAGACAAATCAAAGAGTGGCAGTGTTACATCGGCTATTAACATGTTCATAAACCATTGAGGACAATCTCCATATTGAAAAAGGGATTACAGCTAAAACGCAGCTATTTAGACAACAGTTCAGATACTTGCATTGGCTTGCTGAATCTGCTGGGAAAATTTCTTGTGCGCGTGGAAAAGGGTTTTCAGAGTCCAGATGGTTTGAAAGCAAGCGGGTGGGTCCGTCGGAGTCTTCTTTGAACCGGATTGGCTGACGAAGGTAGAACGAACTTAGCTGAAGCAAACTGCCGGAAGAAGCTGTCTCCAAGGAGAGAGACTGGTCGAACACCGGAACCCGAGATGAGCGTGGTTTCCTCCATGCAGAGATGTTTTAAGGCTGGGGCGTCAAGGCCCTCCAAGGTCAGCGATCCAATTTGATGAGATGATTTTGGGCGTGAAAACATGTTTCTTTGTCCGGCTGACTAGCTCATTTGAATTTATGTTCGCCAGGAAGTTTGGAGCTGTTATAGCCTTAGAATAAGCTGAAAATGAGTATGGTATAAAATACATCACTGTGCCACACCAGGTTTTAAGGAATGAAGAGGGAAACATTTAGATATGAAACATGAAAGGATTATAAGTACATTGACCTGTAGTTTGTACAAGTATGTAAATATAAACAGAATACAATAAGCACACATGCCTTTGAGGTTATAGGTGTGGCAGAATAACATGGGGCAGGCATACAATGTGGAGATAAATGTGTATACACATTTAGACCAGTCTTTTGTGGCTTAGGAGAGAGAAAGAGAAATTCTCTTGAAAGAATTTGGGGTTTTCTCACTTTGGTGAGCAACCTGTCTTCCCCCCTGAAACTCCTCTGAAGTCCAGGGGATGGTATTGGAAACTGTCCTGGTCAATGATAAATATGTTAAAATAGGGCAGTTTGGACCAGACTTGTTGGCACCGGTTAGAGCGCTGCAGAGAGTTAATGGTGTTTTGCGATACCAAATGGTAACGTTTGTTCCGACCAGATCACATAATGACTTATCCCTTGATTAATTTAAAAAGGCTTTTTTAAATCCCCCTGTGGTGCAATCAAGTTTTAACTGTTGTTTATATGTATATGCAGTTTTTTGTATATGCTTTTAGATAAACCATGTGCAAATTCATCAAATCAAGCCATTACAGATTATTTTCTCCATTAAAATGCAGATTACCAAAGAAGGTTAAAAAATTTCAGTTTGCAACTCTCTATTTACATAACCCTGTAACCAATCACGTTAACAGATTTGAGCCATAGACATATAAAGATGGCATTGAAGATGCCAGTTCTGTTTCAGATCGCTGCTGTTTCAGCTCTTCTTCTGCAACACGAGCATACGCTGATAACATGTCAAATGGCATCTTTTTATGACTGGTCCAAGTTCTCACTGGCGAAGATTATCACTTAAAGAAATCCTGATAAAACTGTCCTGAGTCAATCTATATGACAATCACCCGCAGATCCATGTCACATTGTCTGAGCTTCGAGGCGCTTTGTACCTGTCAAGCTTTTGATCTATCTGTCAATCAATGAGTGTGCGTGCGTGTGAGATCCAGAATGAGTTGTAATATGGACCACACCTTGTGCTGCGCTGTTTTAATATTTAAATAGCTTATTTCCTTTGAATATATTTTTGCATACTGTATGTATGCCAACACTGGTCAGCACTACCTTTTACCATTCGGTATCATGAACTTGTTGAATAACAGTTAAATGAAACAAATTTGAACCTTTAACAAATGTGTTCATATTTATTAAAAACAATATTATTCAACATCAATGAAATGCTGTTTAAGTATTGCTAATGTTAAGTAAATGCTAATGTAAACCAACATATCAGAAAACGTGAAAGAACGTATTTGTGTAAGCAGGACACATGCTAAGCAGGACACATTTTCCTCAACTAGTGTCGTAAACTTAAGCTTCCCGTGGGCAGCGCAATACACGTGAATTTGTTGACTAAGCTGAGGGAACCTTCGAAAACAGAAACGATGTTTGGAAACTCTCCTGCAGGCAGGGTATGGACGGGGGTGTGTTTCCTGAACCCAACACAGAACTGGCAGAGAGTAGTTGTATAGCACTGTATAAAGTCTGCCTGGTGAATTACCTTTTATTTTGTATCAAGTCACGGAAACAACAATAGAATAATGACACGGACTTAAAGCCTGACACCATCTCACCTATACGCAGATATGAGTTCACTCTCTCAGGCATCTGAACCAGAAATTGTTTTTTGTTGTTGATTTTGTTTCTAACACTGTATAGCCTCAACCTGCTTAGAACGGTTTTGCGACCCACTAGTCGAGCAACACTGGTCTATACAATACAGTCTGTTTATGTCTGGACGTGAAGCGGACACCCGATTATGTTTATTTTTGACACATTCTCAAAACATTTCACTTATCACAATAGATTGTTTCAGGAAGCCAGCTTTTAATGTTTACTTTATCCAAGAAACAACATTTCCCTATGTTTTACTCACTCTTAAAGCCTCCTTCGGTAACTGAATATGACTTTCTGCTTGAAGAACAATGCAGTCTGAGTTAGAATACCACGTATCCTTTTTATTTCATGCTGTAGAATGGGAGTTAATGGGGGGCATTTTTTTGAAGCTCCAAAAAGTGCATCCATCGATCAGAGAACATCTCGACACAGCTCAGTGGTCGTAATAAAGGTATTCTGAAGCAAACCTGAAGTTTGTTTAAGAGAAACATCCATATTGACAGCGCTATTAACGATAATCCGCTGCAGGTGAACGAGTTTTTCCACTAGCAGCGGATGTTGGACACTCGAGCAGGACACATCACCTCAAAGTAAGCACAATACAATTCCTGTCAATTTATATTTTTATCAGTTTTAATATGCACTTCATTCCCAAAAATACAATAGTCACATCATCTTAAGGGAAACTTAAAAACACCATGCATAACAACAATAAAACATGTGTAAGTTGAGATGTGGAGATATTTACATTTAAAAGAGTCAGAATGCTTCTTTTTGCAGTTTAGGTCCAGATATATTATTGTCATACTGAAATATATATAAACTATTTTTAAGGTTTGTTTAAAAGGTTTTTTTATGGAAGTATTAAATTCTAATGATTATCATGTCATTCATACAAAACATCAAGTACATTAACGTGATAGTTCACCCGAAAATAAAAAACGATTTCATCAATGACTCTTGTCCTCTTGAAACCTTTATGACTTTCTTACTTCCCCAGAACACAAAAGAAGAGTTCAAAAGAAGACAAACACCACTGACCCTTTGTCCCTTTCTTCAGTCCAATCCACACTGACCCATTGTACTGTGAAACCACTGCTTGTAGCATCATGTTCACATCATCCATAGAGTCTACAGTAGCCAGATCAGTGTATTACTCTGCAGTAACTCTGTGCTGCTTCCCATGTCATATTCTGATTTATGAAGTTGTACTTTCGCGGAACACCAGAATCGCTGCACAGAAGTCCTGTTAGGTGGACAAGTTTTAGTTAATGCACGTGCACATATACTTGTGAAAACAGATTTAAATGACGACACCAACCTGACAGCAGAAGCACCACAACATACTCATGACAGTCTCTGGTTTCGCAGCTCCTCTCTTATGAGTAAACAGTAAGATCTGAAAAAACACATTATTCATTTTCTGTAGCACAGTTTTCCAGGTATGGAGTTCAGTGATTGATTTTGAGAAAACATATTTTTAACAAGTGTGGTGAGGCGTCCATTTCCTAATCAGCATCGCTAGGGTGACACGCAATCACCCATTCACAGCTGCCGGTCGCCAGCACCTGCGGTTCGTTCCAGGGCCCTATAAAGGCGGTAGAGGGCAACGAGACGAGAGGCTTCCACTGAACATGCTAACCCCATGAACACTATCTCTTTCTGCCTTCTGAACAGGCTACAGCGCAGGACGACCGGCAGAGGAATCGAAACAACCTCATTTCATTTCACCACACAGGACTGCACCCGGAAACCCCAGAGGGACTATTTTGCATCTTTTCCCCAATTGCACCAGTAAATAAACTGCCCTCCGGGGATTTTCTGCACTACCCCGTGTTTCGTGCTTTGCTCGCCACACAAGGCAGAGGCCGACGCTGGATTTGACGAGAGACTAAAATTAAAAAGCATTGCTGTGCCATTAATATTGGATCCGATAGGAATGGCGCTGCAATCTTATGTGAGTACAACATACTTGTACTATGCTTCTCTATTGCTTTGTTAGAGATGTGCTTGATATGCCTTGAGCCCTATTTGCATGGGATTAGCATTACTTGGGGACCTCTAGTCATTTGTTATAATTGCAGAGGTTGTCTCTGATCTTAATCCCATGTCAATTGGCCATGTCTGTAATTTGTAAAGTAAACCCCCTCCCCCAATTTAACTACCATATTTTGACGAACACCCATGTCCAATAATAATATTAGTCCAGTGCGAATCGGCATCTCTGTGATTTGTCGGGCTATTATACAATATCATTTGTCAAGGGTTTATTCACCGTTTGCAAACAATGGAGGCTGTTTTGAAGTTTTTTGATATTATTTTGGGTGCTGGGTCACATCCACAGCTCTGCCAGCACTGTCTCCAGTCTGTTTATTTATCATGGAAACTCCCGTAACATTTTGAGACCCGCGATCATGGTGATCTAATGTCCAGTTCACTATCACGGGTCTCAAATGCTGACAGGCACAGTCATATATCATTAAAAAAAGTCAAACACGATTAATTCAAAGTCAGGGTGAAAAACCTCTGAAATTTTTTTTTGTCTAAATTGTTATTGTTTCATTTATACATCTTATTTTTTTATTGACTTATGTCCTTCAGAAGATTTAAAAACACATACAAGTTATTCAGGAAATTAAATATATTTTTTTTACACCAAAACCATTTTCAGAGGTTTAACACCCACCTGACTTTAAGTGAATGGTGTTGACTTTGTGGGCAGCACTGAATGTTTCTTTCCAATTGTAATATTTGTGTAAGAGTCTCTTGGTTGTCCTCAATGTAAACAGATGAATGTCAACATCCTACAGTTACCGATGAACATAAGTAAAATATCCAGAAATGCTGAAAAAGCAAAGATTGTGGAGGATCCGGGTGATTGCCTTGTAGATCAGTGGACAATCTTTTGACTCATGACAAACAAGAAACCCTTAAACAACTAAGACTAAACAAAAAACTGTCATTGGTTGTTTAGGTAACATCATACAGTATAAACTTTTGCCCTGAGCTGCTTTTAGAAATAATTGTATCATTCATGAACTTTATGTAAACATTTCTTAAGTGAAATAACTAAATTAAAAATAAACCTTCATTTTCAAAAATCCTACAAAAAGTTTCAGCTTTTTCTAGATTCTGCAAGGGGTGTGTAAACTTATGAGCACAACTGTATATCCAAAGCCTTGCCGTCACATCCGGGAAATAAGTCAGGGGCGGAGCCAGCCGATTTTGCCGGGGCTTCAGCCCCGGATGTTTTGAGTGTAGCCCCGATTCCCGAACGAGAAAAAAAAAAAAAAAAATCCCTTTTTTTTTTTTTTTTTTTGAGCCTATGTAAACCCGCGAAATCATAAGTTGTCCTATTTGCGCTTTGGCTTTGCACGTACTGCATAGTGCATACAGCCTGTAAAAATAGACCTTAAAAATAATCTAGCCTAGAGTATAGGCTACATTTCTTTGCTGTCGTTTCTTCCTGTTGAATATGCAGCAGGTAGGGGAGGAGCTAGCAGCAAAGTCAAGTGTCTGAGAGAGTGTTGTTAATAACGACAGACAGCGGGCAGGAAAAATGAAGCAAACGAGACTTTGGGGATTTTTTGGAAAGAAGTCAGTGGGTAAGAATTCATTTTTTTTAATCCTTTAAATCTAAAGATCATCATCTGGATGTCTTCTTTCACTGTATGTCTATTTGTTTAACTAGCTATTAGGGTACTAGCATCACTTGTATGTTACTAGCATCTCATAGAAGTTAGTAGGGGTGTGTGCCAAAAAATCGATTCACAGAAGAATCTAGATTCTCATTTGCAACGATTCAGAATTTAATTAGGGCTGGGCAAATTAACGCGTTAACGCGGGCGATTCATTTTTTCAGCTTAACGCATTAAAAATATTTAACGCAAATAACGCAGCGTCCGTTTTTATATCCATTTTGCTTAGCGTTACATGATCATCACGCTTATTCATGTAAATACTTCCAAGCGTGACAAGACACAAGAGAACGCGCTGTATGCCAATGTCCTGTGTGTGTGTGTGTGCGTCTTATGTCAGCTAATCAAGGGACACACACACACACACACACACACTCCACGCACAGACAGACTCGCGTCAGTTTCCTGCTCACAGTTGCTCACCTGCTCGAGTTCTCTTTTGCTCTTGAACAAACAATAACATAGAGGATTTTGAGTATTCTCATATCAGGAGTCATAATTAGTTAAATAACGTCTTAAATGAACTTAAAGAGTTGTGAGGAAATGAGATGCGCGGGACATCGCGTGAGATGCGCGGCTGTTCTTAAAGTGACAGGAGCACTGATGATGCCTGTCATTAATGTTCATCACAGAACAACGGGAACAGAGAAAATTGAAGCTTTAATGATGATTCATCTATATTTAATTACTAATAATACTAATCATTACTACTAATGAGTAGCAATTGAGAACCAGACTGTTTTTGATAAAAGGCACTTTCCTGAGAATTGAACTTAATAAATGTGAAAAAGACACTTTAATGTCTTCGTTTGTCATTCTGTATAGCAAAGCAGATGAGAGTAGATCATGATCAGAAACCCGATTAGAAATCATTATGGATAAAATCGAATCGTTTTGAATCGAAAATCTTTTTGAATCGAAAATCGATTATGAATCGAATCGTGGCCTCAAGAATCGGAATCGAATTGAATCGTGAGATGGTAAAAGATTCCCACCCCCAGAAGTTAGTGATACTAGCAAGTGATAGAAGATTGCTCAATCCATGCTCAATCAAATATAAAATAATGTGATCATCATCAATTATTAAACAGTGTGTAAATCAAAAGTAAAAAATAAAATAAAACGCTTAATATTACCAGATGAAATGAAGGGTAAGTTAACCCACAAATAGCCTAGAAAACTACTGTCTGTGAAGGTTTGGACTTTGGACTCGATCTACTCCATCTGTGTTTTTATTATTATTCTGAATCCGTTCTGAATCTGATCAAGGTGTAGTCTTCAACTTTTTTTTGTTTAAAATGTTGCCTTTCTTTATGAAACTTACCAACAATCAAGTGTTGATAAAAAATGCAACATTAAGCTAATGACATGTTTTTAAAATTAAGGTACAGTTAAAGTTTTTTTTTTTTTTATAAAAAAAAATATCTACATTTAAACACAATAGTATACTGTGCAAGTGCAAACATAATACAACAATAGTGAACTATAAGTAAAGGCAAAACTTGCAAGTATACTTGCAGTATACACTACTAAACTAATAGTTTACTGAGAGTACACTTCAGTGTGTACTTTCATAAACAAAAAATACTACTTGTATTAAAATAGTAAACTACTACTTAAGAGTTAACTTGTAGTACAGATGCATTAAAAATGAGACACCTACCTAGCCTAGTTTACTACTCTTACACTTATAACTTAAACATATACTTTTATAAAAGTGGGCCAATTTAGTCCCAAGCTGTATTGAAATAGTACACATTGATATTGGTATACTTAAATATACTTCAACATTACTTAAGTATACTTCTTCATAAAATTAACTTGAAGTATACTTCTTTTTCATAAGGGTAGCTTACGATAAAAAGTTTTATCCCTAGTTTTATCCCACTTTACTGAATACTTTCCTTGTTTATCAGATGTTGTTTTCTCTAAGGATATAACCAATATTAACATAAAATGTATGTGTGACTTATGTGTTATTAGTTTGTAGTAAATATACACTTATACACATGGTTTTGTAGAGGGTAGCAAAGATGAGCTGCAGACTGAGGAGGAGCCAGCAGCAGCAGCAGCTGCAGCAGCAGCTGTGCCAGGATCAGACATGGAAACTGGTTAGTGGTAACAATAAATCAATTTTACTTTGGAGAAAGTTAAAAGTGAAACATTGATATACAGTTCGATGCCATGGTGTGTCAATGAACTTTGACTGAAGTCATTCATGTATTGCTTTAACTTAGTTGTTGTTTGAAGCTGAAGTTGTTTGAAACTGATTGGCAATTAGTTATGTGTTGTATCTGTTCTTTTGCATCACAGATGATTCAGGGAGGAGAGAGGCTGAGTTAGTTGAGGTCGCTAGTACTGTAGTGGAAGATTTAGGGACTGTAGAAACAGGCCCAGCCAGAGCAAAACTAAAAGAATACCCTCTCACAACCTTTGGACTACAGAGAAGGTCCTTCCAGCAAAAATGGTTTGAGACATTTGACTGGTTAGAGTACTCTGCTAGCCGAAATGCAGCCTTCTGCTTTGCATGCAGGCTCTTTGGGAAACAAGTGTCTAGAGTTAACAAAGATGTGATAACCAGCTCTGTTGGATTTTCTAACTGGAAACGAGCCTTGGACAGCTTTAGAGAGCACGATAGTAGCTCAGGACACAAAGCTTCAATGCTTGCATGGAAGACTTACAAAGCCAGTTTATCACATGGCAGTGTAGTTGAGCGAATGCATGTGGCCAATGTTGACCAGATAATTGAAAGAAGAGAATACCTTCGTCGTATCACTGCTGTCGTTAGCTTTTTGGGAAAGCAAGGCCTCACATTCCGTGGCCATGATGAGAAAGAGTCCTCTGACAATCAGGGAAATTTCTTAGAAATGATGAAATTTCTAGAGGAATTCGACCCCTTTCTCCAAAGCTACACACCTCCCGCCCATTCCACATATCTCTCTTCAGGCTCACAGAATGAGATGATTCAATGTTGTGCAGAGGAAGTTACTGCATCCATCATTAAAGAGATGAAGCATTCAAAAATGTATGCAGTGATGGCTGATGAGGCTCGAGATGGTCATGTGGAACAGCTTGCTGTGTGTGTTCGTTATGTGGGATATGAGAACACTGTCAAAGAAAGTTTTCTGGAACTTACAAGTCTGAAGTCTTTCGATGCACATTCCATTACAGAGGCCATTGAAGAAGTTCTCAAATCAAAAGGCCTGGAAGACCTGCAATGTGTTGCTCAGGCTTACGATGGGGCCTCCGTCATGAGCGGTGCTGTTCGGGGTGTTGAGGCTCAATTCCGTGTGAAGCATCCAGAAGCAGTGTATGTGCACTGCTATGCCCATGAACTGAATTTGGTGCTTTGTCACACTTGCAGGGCTGTGCCAGAAGCCATTGATTTCTTCGACACACTGGAGAGTGTGTACTGTTTCTTCAGTGTGTCTTTAGTAATCATCAGTCTTTCTCTGACATGCAAAAGCCTTGGGCTTAGAGAAGAGTGAGCTTGTTCAGCTCTCGAAGACACGGTGGGCATGCCAGCTCAAATCAGTCACTGCCGTGATTGCAAATCTGCCAGCATTGTTGAAGTCCCTCACAGAATTGACCAGTACCACCACAGCAATTGGACTGCTTTCCAAACTTTCAAGACTTTCAAATGTCTATATGCTTGTGATGTTCAAAGCTTTGCTGTCCACTACAGAGGGACTTCACAAGTACCTTCAAAAGAGGATGTAGACTTAGCACAAGCTACATGGTATAAAGATGCGGTCCTTGAAACACACTTAGGTCCATGCGGACAGAGGAAATGGCAGAGAAATTCTATAATCAGGCCAAAGAAATTCTTGAGGCCAACCATCTGTCAGAGACCCCAGCTCCAGGAGGTTCTCAAAAACGCAAGCAGAAGCGATTAGATGACTATGTGGTAGAGTCCACCACTGGCACAAGGGCTTATGTGAGCACTTTGGATAAGATAAGAAATCACATATTTTACCCATGCCTTGACAGAATGGTGAGTGAGCTGGAGGGGAGATTTTGTGGTGTTGGTGCAGAGCTAATGAAAGGCATCAAAGCTTGCCATCCAGCAGCAAATGACTTCCTGTGTGAAGAATCATTAGAGCTGATTGCCAAACATTATAACATGAAGGTCAGTAAAGAAGAGGTTGCAGTGGCTAGACAGTTCCTGATCAAAAGAAGAGATGAAGGTGTCATTTCAGATATGGCAAGTGTATACAAGCTCCTTGACCCTGACATGTTCCCAAGCCTGAGATCAGTCTTTCAAGCAGCACTAACGATTCCTGTCAGCAGCTGCAGTTGCGAAAGATCATTCAGTGCTCTGCGTCGCCTACACACATGGTTGAGAAGAACCATGGGTCAGCAGAGGCTCATTACCTGGCAGTGATGTCTATTGAGAGGGGACTTGTGTGTGTCACAGACCATAACAGTGTCATGAACCGATTTGCAATGCTCAAACCAAGAAAATACCCTTTAATGATACCCCAAAGCAAGTGAAAAAGCAAGTGATGAGAGAAAGACTACAGCAAGTGATGAGAAAGACTAGCAAGTGGATGGAGACTACAGAAGGTGATGAGAGACTACAGCAAGTGATGAGAAAGACTAGCAAGTGGAGAGAGACTACAGAAGGATGAGAGACTACAGCAAGTGATGAGAAAGACTAGCAAGTGGATGAGAGACTACAGCAAGTGATGAGAAAGACTAGCAAGTGGATGAGAGACTACAGCAAGTGATGAGAAGACTAGCAAGTGGATGAGAGACTACAGCAGGTGATGAGAAAGACTAGCAAGTGGATGAGAGACTACAGCAGGTGATGAAAGACTACAGCAGGTGATGAGAGACTACAGCAGTGATGAGAAAGACTAGCAAGTGATGAAAGACTACAGCAGGTGATGAGAAAGACTAGCAAGTGGATGAGAGACTACAGCAGGTGATGAAAGACTACAGCAGGTGATGAGAAAGACTACAGCAGGTGATGAGAGAGAAATATAACTAATATAGAAGGACATACCAGATAGACAGCAAGAGGTGAATAGTGTATGTTGTATGTTGACTCTGTGTATATGTATTGAGCATTGTTTAAGATGTATAATGTTATCATGCTCAGTTGAGCAATGGTTATGCTCTTCATATCCAAAAAAAAGGTTGTGCTCAGTTGAGCACTGAGAGGATGTTAGCCTGCCTTGAAGATAATGTTAAAGATGTATTTTGACTGAAGTAAAGTGTTACTGACTGTAAAAAAAAAAAAAAAACCTCTTCGAGTGATCCCTGTATTTGCATTAAATGTTCTGGGCTAAGCCCCGGATGTCCTTCAATGCTGGAAACGCCCCT
>CM017899.1:8642482-8678948 GCA_008369825.1 Triplophysa tibetana
TCAAACTCACAATCCCTAGCTTAGGAGGCCAGTGCCTTATCCATTGGCCACTGGGGCTCCTTGCCTGGCCATTCAACAACAAGAGACACCACACAGGTATTTGGACACAGATCAACATATTTAAAAAGCTTCTAATTATTTTGGCTGAAACCATTGCTCATTATAAGGGTTAGCAGAGGATGGTTTCGATCCATCGACCTCTGGGTTATGGGCCCAGCACGCTTCCGCTGCGCCACTCTGCTCAAACACCCCAGTAGGGACTCAAACTAACAATCGTTGGCTTAGGAGGCCAGTGCCTAGCCACTGGGGCTCCTTTGCCTGGCCATTCAACAACAAGAGACGCCACACAGGTATTTGGAGACAGATCAATATATTTAAAAAGCTTATAATTATGTTTTGGCCGAAACAGTTGGTCATTTATAGAGGTTAGCAGAGGATGGTTTCGATCCATCGACCTCTGGGTTATGGGCCCAGCAAGCTTCCGCTGCGCCACTCTGCTCAAACACATTCCAGATGGGACTCAAACTCACAATCCCTAGCTTAGGAGGCCAGTGCCTTATCCATTGGCCACTGGGGCTCCGTTGCCTGGCCATTCAACAACAAGAGACGCACACAGGTATTTGGACACAGATCAATATATTAAAAAGCTTCTAATTATGTTTTGGCTGAAACAGTTTGTCATTAAAAGGGGTTAGCAGAGGATGGTTTCGATCCATCGACCTCTGGGTTATGGGCCCAGCACGCTTCCGCTGCTGAAACACGCCCCAGTAGGGACTCAAACTCACAACCATGGGCTTAGGAGACCAGTGCCTTATCCATTACGCCACTGGGGCTCCATTGCCTACCATTCAACAACAAGAGACACCACACAGGTATTTGGAAACAGATCAATATATTTAAAAAGCTTCTAATTATGTTTTGGCCGAAACAGTTGGTCATTTATAGGGGTTAGCAGAGGATGGTTTCGATCCATCGACCTCTGGGTTATGGGCCCAGCACGCTTCCGCTGCCCACTCTGCTCAAACACATCCCATTTGGGACTCAAACTCACAATCCCTGGCTTAGGAGCCAGTGCCTTATCCACTGTTCACTGGGCTCCTTTGCCTGGCCATTCAACAATTAGAGACACCACACAGGTATTTGGACACAGTTCAATATATTTTAAAAGCTTCTATTATGTTTTGGCTGAAACAGTTGGTCATTTATAGGGGTTAGCAGAGGATGGTTTCGATCCATCGACCTCTGGGTTATGGGCCCAGCACGCTTCCGCTGCGCCACTCTGCTCAAACACGCCCCAGTAGGGACTCAAACTCACAATCGTGGCTTAGGAGGCCAGTGCCTTATCCATAGGCCACTGGGGCTCCGTTGCCTTGCCATTCAACAACAAGAGACACCACACAGGTATTTGGACACAGTTCAATATATTTAAAAAGCTTCTAATTATGTTTTGGCTGAAACAGTTGGTCATTAAAAGGGTTAGCAGAGGATGGTTTCGACCATCGACCTCTGGGTTTTGGCCCAGCACGCTTCCGCTGCGCCACTCGCTCAAAACATCCCAGTAGGAACTCAACCTACAATCACTGGCTTAGGAACACATCCCAGTAGGGACTCAAACTCACAATCGCTGGCTTAGGAGGCCAGTGCTTATCCATTAGCCACTGGGGCTCCGTTGCCTGGCCATTCACAACAAGAGACAACACACGGTATTTGGACACAGATCAATATATTTAAAAGCTTCTAATTATGTTTTGGCTGAAACAGTTGTTCATTAAAAGGGGTTAGCAGAGGATGGTTTCGATCCATCGACCTCTGGGTTATGGGCCCAGCACGCTTCCGCTGCGCCACTCTGCTCAAACACGCCCCAGTAGGGACTCAAACTCACAATCCTTGCTTAGGAGGCCAGTGCCTAGCCACTGGGGCTCCGTTGCCTGGCCATTCAACAACAAGAGACACCACACAGGTATTTGGACACAGTTCAATATATTTAAAAAGCTTCTAATTATGTTTGGCTGAAACAGTTGCTCATTATAAGGGTTAGCAGAGGATGGTTTCGATCCATCGACCTCTGGGTTATGGGCCCAGCACGCTTCCGCTGCGCCACTCTGCTCAAACACATCCCAGTAGGGACTCAAACTCACAATGCTGGCTTAGGAGGCCAGTGCCTGGCCACTGGGGCTCCTTTGCCTGGCCATTTAACAACAAGAGAACCACAGGTATTGGACACAGATCAATATATTTAAAAAGCTTCTAATTATGTTTTGGCTGAAACAGTGTTTCATTAAAAGGGGTTAGCAGAGGATGGTTTCGATCCATCGACCTCTGGGTTATGGGCCCAGCACGCTTCCGCTGCGCCACTCTGCTCAAACATCCCAGTAGGACTCAACTCACAATCGTGGCTTAGGAGACCAGTGCCTTATCCATTACGCCACTGGGGCTCCATTGCCTGGCCATTCAACAACAAGAGACACCACACAGGTATTTGGAACAGTTCAATATATTTAAAAAGCTTCTTATTATTTTTGGCTGAAACAGTTGTTCATTAAGGGGTTAGCAGAGGATGGTTTCGATCCATCGACCTCTGGGTTATGGGCCCAGCACGCTTCCGCTGCGCCACTCTGCTCAAACACATCCCAGTAGGGACTCAACTCACAATGCTGGCTTAGGAGGCCAGTGCCTTGCCACTGGGGCTCCTTTGCCTGGCCATTAACAACAAGAGACACCACACAGGTATTTGGACACAGATCAACATATTTAAAAAGCTTCTAATTATGTTTTGGCTGAAACAGTTGTTCATTAAAAGTGGTTAGCAGAGGATGGTTTCGATCCATCGACCTCTGGGTAATGGGCCCAGCACGCTTCCGCTGCGCCACCTGCTCAAACTCATCACAGTAGGGACTCAAACTCACAATCGCTGGCTTAGGAGGCCAGTGCCTAGCCACTGGGCTCCGTTGCCTACCCATTCAACAACATGAGACACCACACAGGTATTTGGACACAGTTCAATATATTTAAAAAGCTTCTAATTATGTTTTGGCTGAAACAGTTGTCATTAGAAGAGTTAGCAGAGGATGGTTTCGATCCATCGACCTCTGGGTTATGGGCCCAGCACGCTTCCGCTGCGCCACTCTGCTCAAACACGCCCCAGTAGGGACTCAAACTCACAATCGTTGGCTTAGGAGGCCAGTGCCTAGCCACTGGGGCTCCGTTGCCTACCATTCAACAACATGAGACACCACACATGTATTTGGAAACAGATCAATATATTTAAAAAGCTTCTTATTATGTTTTGGCCGAAACAGTTGGTCATTTATAGGGGTTAGCAGAGGATGGTTTCGATCCATCGACCTCTGGGTTATGGGCCCAGCACGCTTCCGCTGCGCCACTCTGCTCAAACACATCCCATTGGGACTCAAACTCACAATCCCTGGCTTAGGAGACCAGTGCCTTATCCACTGTTCACTGGGGTTCCTTTGCCTGGCCATTCAACATTTAGAGACACCACACAGGGATTTAGTCAAATTCAATATTTTTAAAAAGCTTCTAATTATGTTTTGGCTGAAACAGTTGTCATTAGAAGAAGGTTAGCAGAGGATGGTTTCGATCCATCGACCTCTGGGTTATGGGCCCAGCAAGCTTCCGCTGCACCACTCTGCTCAAACACATCCCAGATGGGACTCAAACTCACAATCCCTAGCTTAGGAGGCCAGTGCCTTATCCATTGGCCACTGGGGCTCCGTTGCCTGGCCATTCAACAACAAGAGACACCACACAGGTATTTGGACACAGATCAACATATTTAAAAAGCTTCTAATTATGTTTTGGCTGAAACATTGCTCATTATAAGGGTTAGCAGAGGATGGTTTCGATCCATCGACCTCTGGGTTATGGCCCAGCACGCTTCCGCTGCGCCACTCTGCTCAAACAGGCCCCAGTAGGGACTCAAACTAACAATCGTTGGCTTAGGAGGCCAGTGCCTAGCCACTGGGGCTCCTTTGCCTGGCCATTCAACAACAAGAGACGCCACACAGGTATTTGGAGACAGATCAATATATTTAAAAAGCTTCTAATTATGTTTTGGCCGAAACAGTTGGTCATTTATAGGGGTTAGCAGAGGATGGTTTCGATCCATCGACCTCTGGGTTATGGGCCCAGCACGCTTCCGCTGCACCACTCTGCTCAAACACATTCCAGATGGGACTCAAACTCACAATCCCTAGCTTAGGAGGCCAGTGCCTTATCCATTGGCCACTGGGGCTCCGTTGCCTGGCCATTCAACAACAAGAGACGCCACACATGTATTTGGAAACAGATCAATATATTTAAAAAGCTTCTTATTATGTTTTGGCTGAAACAGTTGTCATTTATAGGGGTTAGCAGAGGATGGTTTCGATCCATCGACCTCTGGGTTATGGGCCCAGCACGCTTCCGCTGCGCCACTCTGCTCAAACACATCCCATTTGGGACTCAAACTCACAATCCCTAGCTTAGGAGGCCAGTGCCTTATCCATTGGCCACTGGGGCTCCGTTGCCTGGCCATTCAACAACAAGAGACACCACACAGGTATTTGGACACAGATCAACATATTTAAAAAGCTTCTAATTATGTTTTGGCTGAAACATTGCTCATTATAAGGGGTTAGCAGAGGATGGTTTCGATCCATCGACCTCTGGGTTATGGGCCCAGCACGCTTCCGCTGCGCCACTCTGCTCAAACACGGTCCAGTAGGGACTCAAACTAACAATCGTTGGCTTAGGAGGCCAGTGCCTAGCCACTGGGGCTCCTTTGCCTGGCCATTCAACAACAAGAGACGCCACACAGGTATTTGGAGACAGATCAATATATTTAAAAAGCTTCTAATTATGTTTTGGCCGAAACAGTTGGTCATTTATAGGGGTTAGCAGAGGATGGTTTCGATCCATCGACCTCTGGGTTATGGGCCCAGCAAGCTTCCGCTGCACCACTCTGCTCAAACACATTCCAGATGGGACTCAAACTCACAATCCCTGGCTTAGGAGGCCAGTGCCTTATCCATTGGCCACTGGGGTTCCTTTGCCTGGCCATTCAACATTTAGAGACAGCACACAGGTATTTAGTCACAGTTCAATATATTTAAAAAGCTTCTAATTATGTTTTGGCTGAAACAGTTTGTCATTAAAAGGGGTTAGCAGAGGATGGTTTCGATCCATCGACCTCTGGGATATGGGCCCAGCACGCTTCCGCTGCACCACTCTGCTCAAACACGCCCCAGTAGGGACACGAACTCACAACCTTGGGCTTAGTAGACCAGTGCCTTATCCATTACGCCACTGGGGCTCCATTGCCTACCAATTCAACAACAAGAGACACCACACATGTATTTGGAAACAGTTCAATATTTTACAAAGCTTCTTATTATGTTTTGGCTGAAACAGTTGTTCATTAAAAGTGGTTAGCAGAGGATGGTTTCGATCCATCGACCTCTAGGTAATGGGCCCAGCACGCTTCTGCTGCGCCACACTGCTCAAACTCATCACAGTAGGGACTCAAACTCACAATCGCTGGCTTAGGAGGCCAGTGCCTAGCCACTGGGGCTCCGTTGCCTACCCATTCATCAACATGAGACACCACACAGGTATTTGGACACAGTTCAATATATTTAAAAAGCTTCTAATTATGTTTTGGCTGAAACAGTTGTCATTAGAAGAAGTTAGCAGAGGATGGTTTCGATCCATCGACCTTGGGTTATGGGCCCAGCACGCTTCCGCTGCGCCACTCTGCTCAAACACGCCCCAGTAGGGACTCAAACTCACAATCGTTGGCTTAGGAGGCCAGTGCCTAGCCACTGGGGCTCCGTTGCCTACCCATTCAACAACATGAGACACCAAACATGTATTTGGAAACAGATCAATATATTTAAAAAGCTTCTTATTATGTTTTGGCCGAAACAGTTGGTCATTTATAGGGGTTAGCAGAGGATGGTTTCGATCCATCGACCTCTGGGTTATGGGCCCAGCACGCTTCCGCTGCGCCACTCTGCTCAAACACATCCCATTTGGGACTCAAACTCACAATCCCTGGCTTAGGAGACCGGTGCCTTATCCACTGTTCACTGGGGTTCCTTTGCCTGGCCATTCAACATTTAGAGACACCACACAGGGATTTAGTCACAATTCAATATTTTTAAAAAGCTTCTAATTATGTTTTGGCTGAAACAGTTGTCATTAGAAAAAGTTAGCAGAGGATGGTTTCGATCCATTGACCTCTGGGTTATGGGCCCAGCAAGCTTCCGCTGCACCACTCTGCTCAAACACATCCCAGATGGGACTCAAACTCACAATCCCTAGCTTAGGAGGCCAGTGCCTTATCCATTGGCCACTGGGGCTCCGTTGCCTGGCCATTCAACAACAAGAGACACCACACAGGTATTTGGACACAGATCAACATATTTAAAAAGCTTCTAATTATGTTTTGGCTGAAACCATTGCTCATTATAAGGGGTTAGCAGAGGATGGTTTCGATCCATCGACCTCTGGGTTATGGGCCCAGCACGCTTCCGCTGCGCCACTCTGCTCAAACAGGCCCCAGTAGGGACTCAAACTAACAATCGTTGGCTTAGGAGGCCAGTGCCTAGCCACTGGGGCTCCTTTGCCTGGCCATTCAACAACAAGAGACGCCACACAGGTATTTGGAGACAGATCAATATATTTAAAAAGCTTCTAATTATGTTTTGGCCGAAACAGTTGGTCATTTATAGGGGTTAGCAGAGGATGGATTCGATCCATTGACCTCTGGGTTATGGGCCCAGCAAGCTTCCGCTGCACCACTCTGCTCAAACACATTCCAGATGGGACTCAAACTCACAATCCCTAGCTTAGGAGGCCAGTGCCTTATCCATTGGCCACTGGGGCTCCGTTGCCTGGCCATTCAACAACAAGAGACGCCACACATGTATTTGGAAACAGATCATATATTTAAAAGCTTCTTATTATGTTTTGGCCGAAACAGTTGGTCATTTATAGGGGTTAGCAGAGGATGGTTTCGATCCATCGACCTCTGGGTTATGGGCCCAGCACGCTTCCGCTGCGCCACTCTGCTCAAACACATCCATTTGGGACTCAAACTCACAATCCCTGGCTTAGGAGACCGATGCCTATCCACTGTTCACTGGGGTTCCTTTGCCTGGCCATTCAACATTTAGAGACACCACACAGGGATTTAGTCACAATTCAATATTTTTAAAAGCTTCTAATTATGTTTTGGCTGAAACAGTTGTAGTGACTGGATCAGTGTGAGAAAAGCCATTCAACCTCTCATTCCCTTTTGTGTCGGTCTCAAGATAACATGTTCAAAGAACAAAGCAAACCTGGCTCCATAGGGTCTGGTTTTGCATTTTGAACTCGCACCGATAGTGTGATAACCATTTGGTTCCTCTGTAGGACATTTACGACTCCTTAGCTTCAAAGCCTTGGTGATGATTATCTGTATCATCTCTAAGGCAACATCTGAGGCTAACCAGAGAAACTTCTCTGACAATAGGAACATATGTGCTTAAACTGTCCTTTTTGTATAAATGTAACTAAATGTCTGGTTATATGTTGGCAATCATGCCATCTTAAATAGTCTGTAACTCTTAGATATTCAACTTTAATCAGGCGTGGTTTGTATTAATACATCCGAAAGAATCATAACTTGATACGCTTCAAACCTGTCCATTTTTGATATCCAAATGTTTCTCTTTACAATTCCTCATTGTTGATACATATTGTGTGACCATAGAACACATTACAATCATTATGTTATAATTTGGATTTGTCTTGTAAAGTTACCTACAGGTCATAAGATGGAAATTAGCTGTTGAGTGAACAAAGAATCTCTTTCCCCACTCAATTTTGATTGGCCGACTCAAACTCTGAGGGCATGCCCTTCATGAAGTTAAATGTCGACCAGGACACAGTTTCTTCTCCTTTTCTCCTTGGCTCTTCTCCTTGGGTCTTCTCCTTGGCTCTTCCTGAATCGTTGGACCTTGCCTCTCACCTCCCCCTTCCGGGGGGGTGAGGTAATTCTTCCCTAACTGGAGAAGGAACAATGGACTCTGCTGCCACGCACACCTCGACGAGCCATGCGGCCGGTCATGAGGGCCGAGGCCCGCAACTTTCAACAAGGACGCAACTTCCAGAGGCCCGCAACTTTCAACGAGGCCCGCAACTTTCAGCAGGACCGCATTCTGAAATCATCTGAACATTTCCATCACTCCAAGCGCATACGAGTACATCCAGCACAGAGCTTTGCAAGTATTCCGTTTCTATAGAATAGCTGCGTTAAGTCTGTGCCTCTTTGTTAAAGATGATTTTAATGATGTTCAGAAATCGTTGCTGTGCTCTCTCTCTCTCTCTCTCTCTCTCTCATTCTCTGCGCTTCCTAGCGCAATTGTGTTTTATGTTTTTGTTTGTTCTCATTTTTGTTTACCATGTAGAGTAGAGTTTAATAAAAACCCATAAAGGCATTTGTGATGGGTTCTCTTTGTTCACGCTCACAAACTTGGTCACTTAAACTGTGTTTCGATCTATGCTACCTCTGCTCTTAATTCTGTTTGGTAAAGTCACGTTACTTATAGTCATGAGATAACGTTAGTGTATAAAATCATTGATGTATTTGCTGGACTAATACATATGGGATTTGTATCACTATACTGCTAATCAGAATTGTAAATATGTATGTATAATGACGATTATTATACATATTTGCCTTTGAGCTAAACTAATTCCTTGACTGAAATTGATGTTATAAATAACTCATTTCATATATGTTTGATCTTGATAGATCTGGTGGAGAATCATTTGGTGAGTTAAACTCATCCTTATTTTAACATGCAGCTAAAATCACTACATAAATTGGTGGAGAATGCGGGCACAGTTTTAAACCTTGTTTTGTGAGCAGAACTCAGTGACTATTCATGTGTGTTTTTACGTGTGTTTATTGAAACCGAATACTCTTTTAAATGGCACTTTGATATGTATGAATGAAGGTGTGGACCCGCCCACCTATCCTTGGAAGACTCTTGAGCTTCTCACAGAGAAAACCTCAGCGTCTGTCAAAGATTTAGTGACAATATAAAGACGAAGAAATCTCTTTATAACGCACTATATTATTAATTTACCGCCTACATTGAGCGAAGAAATCCTCTTTTAGCGCGAAGAAGACAGAGCGAGCGATGTTCCTCCCTCGTCTTATCTAAAGGCCTTATTGTTAATGCATAGCTAGGTGTAACTGATGTGTATTCCAGTGCAAATTAACTAAGCTATTGCGCTCCCTGGGGTGAACAATCAGTGTAGCTGACTGATAATGTTTCTCCCATTCGCTTAACCCAGCGGATTTTATTAGTAAATAACTCCGGGTCAGTTTTACTATTTAAAGGGGGGTTTAACAAAAATCTTGATCAAGTTGTGTTTTTGTTTTATGTTACGGTCGGCGAAGAAATCCCGACCAAGTACACAAATAACTTTCAGGACGGCGAAGAAATCCCGTTAGTCAGTTATAGTGTAGTTTTGTGTGTTTATTGTTCGTGTAGGTTGGAAAGCCATGTACCCGTGTTCAGAAAACTGACACATTAGACACGCGATGAAATTACACTCGTCGCCATAGAAATTGCGCGTAAACGTAAGTTTAATTCCACACAGAATTGTGGAACCGGAAGTTCGGCAGAAGACATATAACCTTCTACTAACACTAGAGGTCAGTTTGTCTCAAAGTGTCTTAACACTTCTCCTGTCTCATCTCTGCACGACTTTCCCATTTTGTTTGGGCAACGCTTGTGTGCAGTCTCAGCCAGTCTCTTCTTTTGTTTTATTTTACCGTTTACTGTATGAGAATATTTATTATTTGTTATTATATACAAACTATAATGATAATTAATATTATTCCATTATTGTTTTGATGGTTTGATTTTTCTTTATTTGAATCAGGGTTTCTTACATTCTGTGCCTGGCAGTTAGAATTGTATTTGATAATACTTAAATTTTAATTAAACCAACTTAATTGAATTTAAACTTTGATCAAAATAATCAGATTGCAATCTTTAAGGTGTTAGGATTAACTACCAATTGCCTTATTTTCTTTATTTCAGTTATTCATTTAATGATTTTACTGACTTTTCTAAGACTCCATAGCGCCCTCTACCTATGGGCCCTATCGTAGACCTTAGTGTGGAGCCAGTTCACCCCCGCACGAAGAAACCCTCCCTCTCTATCCTAACCTCTCTTTCTCTTGACTCATCTGACTTTTATTCTTCTTATCACCAGAGACTGAACCTGTCTGAACATCAGTAAAATTTTTGGTAAATATGTTGATGAATCGAATAGCCTAAGTCATAGAATGACCTCATAGGTAACACTCTTCAGCAACATTATTCATTATTTTCCTGTGTTTCACCCACACAATTATCCACCCCCGCCTTCACGGCTAGGATAATAAGCGTTTAGTTTGCGTCACTAACTGACAAACTCAGTTAAGCATTCAACACATAGCCCACATTTTTATCTCAGTAGATCTGTACGGACTTGCATCTTGCTGTTGTGCCTTTTCTCTCCCCTGTGTCTCAATGTGTCCAGAAGATCCAATCCTGTCACCTGCCAGTCTAGCTAGAGACCAGGCAAAGCGCTGCAATGGACTCCTGCCTGGGACCAGCATCGGCACATGGCAACTGCGCTGAGAGCAGTTGGTCGGACGACCTAATCCGGCGAAGGGACCACGATCTGAACCAGAGCTACAACTACAGAGAGCCAACAAACTCATCTGAAGTGCACAGCCAGGATCATCGGTGACCACGCCCACGACCAGATCGTCCTACTAGAGCCAGAATGAAGGAAGCCGGGAGGTGCCAGAAGCACGTGCAGAACCGCCTAGACCAGCTGGACCTGCATACGACAGTGGATGAAGAGGACCAGGAGCTACAGGAGGAGATGAAAAGCTACATGAGTCCTTTGCAACACAGACTGAGCAAAGAGAGCTATTGGAGCAGATGCCAGAGAGGAGCTGGTAGGAAAACTCCAACAAGCAAAAGCTCTCTATAATGGCCCCGGCAGACAGCAACACAATGCCACGGCCAAGGCCTATAAAGGCCCTCTGCAAGCAGTCCTTGCTGAAGTCCAAGCCATGACTCAGCAATGGAATCTAAATGAACTGAACTTCACTTGCAGACTACGATGTGAACAGACCGGAGAATGCAACAGATTCTCTCCTGTCGAGTCCCCCAGCTAAAAGCCCAGAGCTGCGAAAAGGGGGGGGGGTGAAACCCCACTGTTCACACCTTACTAGCCAGCAAACACATAGGGGTGGGGCAGGAGCCATCCAGAAGAACCTGCAGAGACACACGCTGCATGGCCCCACAGACCCCAGCAAGCTGGCCAGAAAAATGACAGCTGTCACCACTAAATGCTGTCACCCTGAACACTGCAGGAGGCCACAACAAATGGCTACCTGCATAACATTGACTCTCAGGCATTAACACTGCCAAGTGTGACCACAAGAGACCGGTCAACTGATTAGGATCACCTCCAGCCAAGAGGACCACAGCATCCTATGCCAGCAGTCGGAAACTGTCAAAGCGGATTACAGCAACTACAACACATCTGCTACAGCCAGCATCCGAGCCTTCGTCAGACGACAGAACAGGCCGAAAGGGAAGAAGACTTCAAAGCAAAACTCTTCTCCCTCAGAAATCCGCATCACACTTTGAGTCAAAACCTAAGCGCTACAGCCTTTTTCCGCCACGATCACCTGATATCTGCGGAACTCAGCCCATAAGGCCTACAGAGAACATAGCGCCGCCTCCATAAAGACTGTGTAAATCCTGCCTATCTCTGCACATCACAAAGAACTGACTATGTAGGGTGCACCACAGTAGCAGATCTTCAACAGAGACTCAGCAGATGTTACAGCCTGCCGGGAACAGCCAAGCACCAGACAGGAGGCCCTGAGACAACACAGTGTCACCACTTTCGTCGAAGTCGGAAGACGACGCCCCGTGGAAACCCAGATGGCAACCTAGGAGCTATTGACCTGTTCCGGCCCAACAGTCATCGAGGAATTCATCTCAACACCATGGATGACACCTGTACAAAGAGCAAAAGAACCGTGTAACTGCATCTGAGACAGCAGAGATCCTGGGGACATCAAAGGAGCTGATTCTACAAGAAACCTCAACAGGAGGATTTAAATCCAAATCAGACTCTTTCTCACCACGAGTGGCTTTTGAAACAAACAACCCTCTTGAATGCCCCTTTTCTGAGAAAAAATTCCAGATCTCTGTAACCTGCTGGTCGACCACAGAGACATTCTACTACAAGATGAGCATATATGGGCAGATATCTCAGACATCAGCTTTACACTGTTCACACGCTCTCCACAACAACACCAGCTTCAGACATTTCTTCTTCCCTCAAGTGCGCACAGTATCCATTGGACTCATGCCTGTCAACCACAGCAACGACCTAGGACACCTGTGCTCTGAACTTGAAAGGGAATAACCAATGTTGAACATGCTACTTCCTGGTTCTCGCAAATCTCACAGCCCCATGGGGGGCCCTCTCAAGTGCGAGAACCTTCTACTAGACCTACAAGAACAGCCCAGAGCTTTGACCTCTGGTAAATAAATGAGACTGTTGTAACTGCATTCACCAAAAGGGGTCACTGTTCAGCTCAACACACAGTGTGACCAAGCCTTCAACCACACATATTCAATGGAATACGTGGAGCATGGCCCACTCTGGAAGCCACACCCCCTTTTTACCGAATAAGTCATCTTTTTGCAGCGTGCATACTGTACAAGTGAGTACACTTTCCAAAGATTTTGAACAATGTCTTTATGAAGAGCATGACAGCGGATTACCACTCCAAGGAGATGGACCACGCCCTGCCATCAACTGCCAGTGCTAGAGCTGCTCGTCACAAAAGACAATGATGCAGAACTAATGTCAACTATGTGGCCCCCATCACAGAACCACATGACATTACATCCCAAGCTAGCTGCATCCTGGGCTACACAGGACACAACCTACAAGGTTCGTGAAATGTTAAAAGAACTGCCCACTCATGTAAATGAGCGCTCAAGACGGTGCCATGTACACACCAAATGGCACCTGCGCTTCACCACATGCCTGATTGACCCTTGCTGAACGGAGTTCCATCTGAATGTTGGACTTGCCAAACACTGCCTTAACACTGGTCTACACTGACAGCGTGACCAGAACGATAGGGGAGGTAAGCCAAGCACCAGCAAAACATGGCTCTTACCACAGCCTGAGTTCAGACAGCACCACCACAACATCGCCAGGGCCAGCAATGAGACCCCAACCTTGTCCTACACCGCTCACCAGTACTTCAATGAAAGACCCCGGAGTGTGACACCAGCCTTTGCCCAGCAATCACTGCAGAACACCTGAAGGCCAGAGAGCATGCTGCACCCGGCAAGATTCACAAGAGGAAAGTGATGTGAGTAACAAGATTTGGTATCATAACTTTGCCCAGCTACGTGAGACGTGGGGGGGGGGTAGTTAGACAACACCCCTCCTCATGACACAGGACTACAGGCATTTGCATGGAAGCCAATCATGCCATCCCACCTGCTGTTTCATCAAGGACTGCTGCTGTGCATCTCCGTGGAGACAGGAAACACCCTAACCAACCTGTTGCAAGAACCAGCAAACAGGTGCAGGGGTGCTCTCCCTTGATGTCTAAGCAGGATCGAAAAGATGAAAGGTACCCAATTAAAGACAATGCCTGACCACTCGGGAGCATTCTCTGCCTGTATGTCGAGATCCTGTGGACCAATAGGAACCTCCAGTGATCCCGCCATCATGATCCAACTATCCATCGTCAGCTGAAGTTTACATTCACACTTCGTCTTCCGAAAGGGGGGATATGTAGTGACTGGATCAGTGTGAGAAAAGCCATTCAACCTCTCATTCCCTTTTGTGTCGGTCTCAAGATAACATGTTCAAAGAACAAAGCAAACCTGGCTCCATAGGGTCTGGTTTTGCATTTTGAACTCGCACCGATAGTGTGATAACCATTTGGTTCCTCTGTAGGACATTTACGACTCCTTAGCTTCAAAGCCTTGGTGATGATTATCTGTATCATCTCTAAGGCAACATCTGAGGCTAACCAGAGAAACTTCTCTGACAATAGGAACATACGTGCTTAAACTGTCCTTTTTGTATAAATGTAACTAAATGTCTGGTTATATGTTGGCAATCATGCCATCTTAAATAGTCTGTAACTCTTAGATATTCAACTTTAATTCAGGCGTGGTTTGTATTAATACATCCGAAAGAATCATAACTTGATACGCTTCAAACGTGTCCATTTTTGATATCCAAATGTTTCTCTTTACAATTCCTCATTGTTGATACATATTGTGTGACCATAGAACACATTACAATCATTATGTTATAATTTGGATTTGTATCTTGTAAAGTTACCTACAGGTCATAAGATGGAAATTAGCTGTTGAGTGAACAAAGAATCTCTTTCCCCACTCAATTTTGATTGGCCGACTCAAACTCTGAGGGCATGCCCTTCATGAAGTTAAATGTCGACCAGGACACAGTTTCTTCTCCTTTTCTCCTTGGCTCTTCTCCTTGGGTCTTCTCCTTGGCTCTTCCTGAATCGTTGGACCTTGCCTCTCACCTCCCCCTTCCGGGGGGGTGAGGTAATTCTTCCCTAACTGGAGAAGGAACAATGGACTCTGCTGCCACGCACACCTCGACGAGCCATGCGGCCGGTCATGAGGGCCGAGGCCCGCAACTTTCAACAAGGACGCAACTTCCAGAGGCCCGCAACTTTCAACGAGGCCCGCAACTTTCAGCAGGACCGCATTCTGAAATCATCTGAACATTTCCATCACTCCAAGCGCATACGAGTACATCCAGCACAGAGCTTTGCAAGTATTCCGTTTCTATAGAATAGCTGCGTTAAGTCTGTGCCTCTTTGTTAAAGATGATTTTAATGATGTTCAGAAATCGTTGCTGTGCTCTCTCTCTCTCTCTCTCTCTCTCATTCTCTGCGCTTCCTAGCGCAATTGTGTTTTATGTTTTTGTTTGTTCTCATTTTTGTTTACCATGTAGAGTAGAGTTTAATAAAAACCCATAAAGGCATTTGTGATGGGTTCTCTTTGTTCACGCTCACAAACTTGGTCACTTAAACTGTGTTTCGATCTATGCTACCTCTGCTCTTAATTCTGTTTGGTAAAGTCACGTTACTTATAGTCATGAGATAACGTTAGTGTATAAAATCATTGATGTATTTGCTGGACTAATACATATGGGATTTGTATCACTATACTGCTAATCAGAATTGTAAATATGTATGTATAATGACGATTATTATACATATTTGCCTTTGAGCTAAACTAATTCCTTGACTGAAATTGATGTTATAAATAACTCATTTCATATATGTTTGATCTTGATAGATCTGGTGGAGAATCATTTGGTGAGTTAAACTCATCCTTATTTTAACATGCAGCTAAAATCACTACACAGTTGTCATTAGAAGAGGTTAGCAGAGGATGGTTTCGATCCATTGACCTCTGGGTTATGGGCCCAGCACGCTTCCGCTGCGCCACTCTGCTCAAACACATCCCATTTGGGACTCAAACTCACAATCCCTAGCTTAGGAGGCCAGTGCCTTATCCATTGGCCACTGGGGCTCCGTTGCCTGGCCATTCAACAACAAGAGACACCACACAGGTATTTGGACACAGATCAACATATTTAAAAAGCTTCTAATTATATTTTGGCTGAAACCATTGCTCATTATAAGGGGTTAGCAGAGGATGGTTTCGATCCATCGACCTCTGGGTTATGGGCCCAGCACGCTTCCGCTGCGCCACTCTGCTCAAACACGGTCCAGTAGGGACTCAAACTAACAATCGTTGGCTTAGGAGGCCAGTGCCTAGCCACTGGGGCTCCTTTGCCTGGCCATTCAACAACAAGAGACGCCACACAGGTATTTGGAGACAGATCAATATATTTAAAAAGCTTCTAATTATGTTTTGGCCGAAACAGTTGGTCATTTATAGGGGTTAGCAGAGGATGGTTTCGATCCATCGACCTCTGGGTTATGGGCCCAGCAAGCTTCCGCGTCACCACTCTGCTCAAACACATTCCAGATGGGACTCAAACTCACAATCCCTAGCTTAGGAGGCCAGTGCCTTATCCATTGGCCACTGGGGTTCCTTTGCCTGGCCATTCAACATTTAGAGACAGCACACAGGTATTTAGTCACAGTTCAATATATTTAAAAAGCTTCTAATTATGTTTTGGCTGAAACAGTTTGTCATTAAAAGGGGTTAGCAGAGGATGGTTTCGATCCATCGACCTCTGGGATATGGGCCCAGCACGCTTCCGCTGCACCACTCTGCTCAAACACGCCCCAGTAGGGACACGAACTCACAACCTTGGGCTTAGTAGACCAGTGCCTTATCCATTACGCCACTGGGGCTCCATTGCCTACCAATTCAACAACAAGAGACACCACACATGTATTTGGAAACAGTTCAATATATTTACAAAGCTTCTTATTATGTTTTGGCTGAAACAGTTGTTCATTAAAAGTGGTTAGCAGAGGATGGTTTCGATCCATCGACCTCTAGGTAATGGGCCCAGCACGCTTCTGCTGCGCCACACTGCTCAAACTCATCACAGTAGGGACTCAAACTCACAATCGCTGGCTTAGGAGGCCAGTGCCTAGCCACTGGGGCTCCGTTGCCTACCCATTCATCAACATGAGACACCACACAGGTATTTGGACACAGTTCAATATATTTAAAAAGCTTCTAATTATGTTTTGGCTGAAACAGTTGTCATTAGAAGAAGTTAGCAGAGGATGGTTTCGATCCATCGACCTTTGGGTTATGGGCCCAGCACGCTTCCGCTGCGCCACTCTGCTCAAACACGCCCCAGTAGGGACTCAAACTCACAATCGTTGGCTTAGGAGGCCAGTGCCTAGCCACTGGGGCTCCGTTGCCTACCCATTCAACAACATGAGACACCAAACATGTATTTGGAAACAGATCAATATATTTAAAAAGCTTCTTATTATGTTTTGGCCGAAACAGTTGGTCATTTATAGGGGTTAGCAGAGGATGGTTTCGATCCATCGACCTCTGGGTTATGGGCCCAGCACGCTTCCGCTGCGCCACTCTGCTCAAACACATCCCATTTGGGACTCAAACTCACAATCCCTGGCTTAGGAGACCGGTGCCTTATCCACTGTTCACTGGGGTTCCTTTGCCTGGCCATTCAACATTTAGAGACACCACACAGGGATTTAGTCACAATTCAATATTTTTAAAAAGCTTCTAATTATGTTTTGGCTGAAACAGTTGTCATTAGAAAAAGTTAGCAGAGGATGGTTTCGATCCATTGACCTCTGGGTTATGGGCCCAGCAAGCTTCCGCTGCACCACTCTGCTCAAACACATCCCAGATGGGACTCAAACTCACAATCCCTAGCTTAGGAGGCCAGTGCCTTATCCATTGGCCACTGGGGCTCCGTTGCCTGGCCATTCAACAACAAGAGACACCACACAGGTATTTGGACACAGATCAACATATTTAAAAAGCTTCTAATTATGTTTTGGCTGAAACCATTGCTCATTATAAGGGGTTAGCAGAGGATGGTTTCGATCCATCGACCTCTGGGTTATGGGCCCAGCACGCTTCCGCTGCGCCACTCTGCTCAAACAGGCCCCAGTAGGGACTCAAACTAACAATCGTTGGCTTAGGAGGCCAGTGCCTAGCCACTGGGGCTCCTTTGCCTGGCCATTCAACAACAAGAGACGCCACACAGGTATTTGGAGACAGATCAATATATTTAAAAAGCTTCTAATTATGTTTTGGCCGAAACAGTTGGTCATTTATAGGGGTTAGCAGAGGATGGATTCGATCCATTGACCTCTGGGTTATGGGCCCAGCAAGCTTCCGCTGCACCACTCTGCTCAAACACATTCCAGATGGGACTCAAACTCACAATCCCTAGCTTAGGAGGCCAGTGCCTTATCCATTGGCCACTGGGGCTCCGTTGCCTGGCCATTCAACAACAAGAGACGCCACACATGTATTTGGAAACAGATCAATATATTTAAAAAGCTTCTTATTATGTTTTGGCCGAAACAGTTGGTCATTTATAGGGGTTAGCAGAGGATGGTTTCGATCCATCGACCTCTGGGTTATGGGCCCAGCACGCTTCCGCTGCGCCACTCTGCTCAAACACATCCCATTTGGGACTCAAACTCACAATCCCTGGCTTAGGAGACCGATGCCTTATCCACTGTTCACTGGGGTTCCTTTGCCTGGCCATTCAACATTTAGAGACACCACACAGGGATTTAGTCACAATTCAATATTTTTAAAAAGCTTCTAATTATGTTTTGGCTGAAACAGTTGTCATTAGAAGAGGTTAGCAGAGGATGGTTTCGATCCATTGACCTCTGGGTTATGGGCCCAGCAAGCTTCCGCTGCACCACTCTGCTCAAACACATCCCAGATGGGACTCAAACTCACAATCCCTAGCTTAGGAGGCCAGTGCCTTATCCATTGGCCACTGGGGCTCCGTTGCCTGGCCATTCAACAACAAGAGACACCACACAGGTATTTGGACACAGATCAACATATTTAAAAAGCTTCTAATTATATTTTGGCTGAAACCATTGCTCATTATAAGGGGTTATTAGAGGATGGTTTCGATCCATCGACCTCTAGGTTATGGGCTCAGCACGCTTCCGCTGCGCCAGTCTGCTCAAACACGCCCCAGTAGGGACTCAAACTATCAATCGTTGGCTTAGGAGGCCAGTGCCTAGCCACTGGGGCTCCTTTGCCTGGCCATTCAACAACAAGAGACGCCACACAGGTATTTGGAGACAGATCAATATATTTAAAAAGCTTATAATTATGTTTTGGCCGAAACAGATGGTCATTTATAAGGGTTAGCAGAGGATGGTTACGAGCCATGGACCTCTGGGTTATTGGCCCAGCACGCTTCCGCTGCGCCACTCTGCTCAAACACATCCCATTTGGGTCTCAAACTCACAATCCCTGGCTTAGGAGACCAGTGCCTTATCCACTGTTCACTGGGGTTCCTTTGCCTGGCCATTCAACATTTAGAGACAGCACACAGGTATTTAGTCACAGTTCAATATATTTAAAAAGCTTCTTATTATGTTTTGGCTGAAACAGTTTGTCATTAAAAGGGGTTAGCAGAGGATGGTTTCGATCCATCGACCTCTGGGATATGGGCCCAGCACGCTTCCGCTGCACCACTCTGCTCAAACACGCCCCAGTAGGGACACGAACTCACAACCTTGGGCTTAGTAGACCAGTGCCTTATCCATTACGCCACTGGGGCTCCATTGCCTACCAATTCAACAACAAGAGACACCACACATGTATTTGGAAACAGTTCAATATATTTACAAAGCTTCTTATTATGTTTTGGCTGAAACAGTTGTTCATTAAAAGTGGTTAGCAGAGGATGGTTTCGATCCATCGACCTCTAGGTAATGGGCCCAGCACGCTTCTGCTGCGCCACACTGCTCAAACTCATCACAGTAGGGACTCAAACTCACAATCGCTGGCTTAGGAGGCCAGTGCCTAGCCACTGGGGCTCCGTTGCCTACCCATTCAACAACATGAGACACCACACAGGTATTTGGACACAGTTCAATATATTTAAAAAGCTTCTAATTATGTTTTGGCTGAAACAGTTGTCATTAGAAGAAGTTAGCAGAGGATGGTTTCGATCCATCGACCTTTGGGTTATGGGCCCAGCACGCTTCCGCTGCGCCACTCTGCTCAAACACGCCCCAGTAGGGACTCAAACTCACAATCGTTGGCTTAGGAGGCCATTGCTTAGCCACTGGGGCTCCGTTGCCTACCCATTCAACAACATGAGACACCACACATGTATTTGGAAACAGATCAATATATTTAAAAAGCTTCTTATTATGTTTTGGCCGAAACAGTTGGTCATTTATAGGGGTTAGCAGAGGATGGTTTCGATCCATCGACCTCTGGGTTATGGGCCCAGCACGCTTCCGCTGCGCCACTCTGCTCAAACACATCCCATTTGGGACTCAAACTCACAATCCCTGGCTTAGGAGACCGGTGCCTTATCCACTGTTCACTGGGGTTCCTTTGCCTGGCCATTCAACATTTAGAGACACCACACAGGGATTTAGTCACAATTCAATATTTTTAAAAAGCTTCTAATTATGTTTTGGCTGAAACAGTTGTCATTAGAAGAAGTTAGCAGAGGATGGTTTCGATCCATTGACCTCTGGGTTATGGGCCCAGCAAGCTTCCGCTGCACCACTCTGCTCAAACACATCCCAGATGGGACTCAAACTCACAATCCCTAGCTTAGGAGGCCAGTGCCTTATCCATTGGCCACTGGGGCTCCGTTGCCTGGCCATTCAACAACAAGAGACACCACACAGGTATTTGGACACAGATCAACATATTTAAAAAGCTTCTAATTATGTTTTGGCTGAAACCATTGCTCATTATAAGGGGTTAGCAGAGGATGGTTTCGATCCATCGACCTCTGGGTTATGGGCCCAGCACGCTTCCGCTGCGCCACTCTGCTCAAACAGGCCCCAGTAGGGACTCAAACTAACAATCGTTGGCTTAGGAGGCCAGTGCCTAGCCACTGGGGCTCCTTTGCCTGGCCATTCAACAACAAGAGACGCCACACAGGTATTTGGAGACAGATCAATATATTTAAAAAGCTTCTAATTATGTTTTGGCCGAAACAGTTGGTCATTTATAGGGGTTAGCAGAGGATGGATTCGATCCATCGACCTCTGGGTTATGGGCCCAGCAAGCTTCCGCTGCACCACTCTGCTCAAACACATTCCAGATGGGACTCAAACTCACAATCCCTAGCTTAGGAGGCCAGTGCCTTATCCATTGGCCACTGGGGCTCCGTTGCCTGGCCATTCAACAACAAGAGACGCCACACATGTATTTGGAAACAGATCAATATATTTAAAAAGCTTCTTATTATGTTTTGGCCGAAACAGTTGGTCATTTATAGGGGTTAGCAGAAGATGGTTTCGATCCATCGACCTCTGGGTTATGGGCCCAGCACGCTTCCGCTGCGCCACTCTGCTCAAACACATCCCATTTGGGACTCAAACTCACAATCCCTGGCTTAGGAGACCGGTGCCTTATCCACTGTTCACTGGGGTTCCTTTGCCTAGCCATTCAACATTTAGAGACACCACACAGGGATTTAGTCACAATTCAATATTTTTAAAAAGCTTCTAATTATGTTTTGGCTGAAACAGTTGTCATTAGAAGAGGTTAGCAGAGGATGGTTTCGATCCATTGACCTCTGGGTTATGGGCCCAGCAAGCTTCCGCTGCACCACTCTGCTCAAACACATCCCAGATGGGACTCAAACTCACAATCCCTAGCTTAGGAGGCCAGTGCCTTATCCATTGGCCACTGGGGCTCCGTTGCCTGGCCATTCAACAACAAGAGACACCACACAGGTATTTGGACACAGATCAACATATTTAAAAAGCTTCTAATTATATTTTGGCTGAAACCATTGCTCATTATAAGGGGTTATTAGAGGATGGTTTCGATCCATCGACCTCTGGGTTATGGGCCCAGCACGCTTCCGCTGCGCCACTCTGCTCAAACACGCCCCAGTAGGGACTCAAACTAACAATCGTTGGCTTAGGAGGCCAGTGCCTAGCCACTGGGGCTCCTTTGCCTGGCCATTCAACAACAAGAGACGCCACACAGGTATTTGGAGACAGATCAATATATTTAAAAAGCTTCTAATTATGTTTTGGCCGAAACAGTTGGTCATTTATAGAGGTTAGCAGAGGATGGTTTCGATCCATCGACCTCTGGGTTATGGGCCCAGCAAGCTTCCGCTGCACCACTCTGCTCAAACACATTCCAGATGGGACTCAAACTCAAAATCCCTAGCTTAGGAGGCCAGTGCCTTATCCATTGGCCACTGGGGCTCCGTTGCCTGGCCATTCAACAACAAGAGACGCCACACATGTATTTGGAAACAGATCAATATATTTAAAAAGCTTCTTATTATGTTTTGGCCGAAACAGTTGGTCATTTATAGGGGTTAGCAGAGGATGGTTTCGATCCATCGACCTCTGGGTTATGGGCCCAGCACGCTTCCGCTGCGCCACTCTGCTCAAACACATCCCATTTGGGACTCAAACTCACAATCCCTGGCTTAGGAGACCGGTGCCTTATCCACTGTTCACTGGGGTTCCTTTGCCTGGCCATTCAACATTTAGAGACACCACACAGGGATTTAGTCACAATTCAATATTTTTAAAAAGCTTCTAATTATGTTTTGGCAGAAACAGTTGTCATTAGAAGAGGTTAGCAGAGGATGGTTTCGATCCATCGACCTCTGGGTTATGGGCCCAGCACGCTTCCGCTGCGCCACTCTGCTCAAACACATCCCATTTGGGACTCAAACTCACAATCCCTGGCTTAGGAGACCAGTGCCTTATCCACTGTTCACTGGGGTTCCTTTGCCTGGCCATTCAACATTGAGACAGCACACAGGTATTTAGTCACAGTTCAGTATATTTAAAAAGCTTCTAATTATGTTTTGGCTGAAACAGTTTGTCATTAAAAGGGGTTAGCAGAGGATGCTTCCATCCATCGACATGCGGCACTCCGCTGAAACATGCCCCAGTAGGGACACGAGTTCAGACTCGTGGGCTTAGTAGACCAGTGGCTTATCCATTACGCCACTGGGGCTCCATTGCCTACCAATTCAACAACAAGAGATACCACACACGTATTTTGAAACAGTTCAATATATTTAAAAAGCTTCTTATTATTTTTTGGCTGAAACAGTTGTTCATTAAAAGTGGTTAGCAGTGGATGGTTTCGATCCATCGACCTCTAGGTTATGGGCCCAGCACGCTTCTGCTGCGCCACTCTTCTCAAACTCATCACAGTAGGGACTCAAACTCACAATTGCTGGCTTAGGAGGCCAGTGCCTTGCAACTGGGGCTCCTTTGCCTGGCCATTTACCAACAAGGGAATCCACACAGGTAATTGGACACAGATCAACATATTTAAAAAGCTTCTAATTATGTTTTTGCTGAAACCGTTGTTCATTAAAAGGGGTTAGCAGAGGATGGTTTCGATCCATCGACCTCTGGGTTATGGGCCCAGCACGCTTCCCCTGCGCCACTCTGCTCAAACATGCCCCAGCAGGGACTCAAATTCACAATCGTTGGCTTAGGAGAACAGTGCCTAGCCACTGGGGCTCCTTTGCCTGGCGCTTCAACAACAAGAGACACCACACAGGTATTTGGAGACAGATCAATATATTTAAAAAGCTTCTAATTATGTTTTGGCCGAAACAGTTGGTCATTTATAGGGGTTAGCAGAGGATGGTTTCGATCCATCGACCTCTGGGTTATGGGCCCAGCACGCTTCCGCTGCGCCACTCTGCTCAAACACATCCCATTTGGGACTCAAACTCACAATCCCTGGCTTAGGAGACCAGTGCCTTATCCATTGTTCACTGGGGTTCCTTTGCCTGGCCATTCAACATTTAGAGACAGCACACAGGTATTTAGTCACAGTTCAATATATTTAAAAAGCTTCTAATTATGTTTTGGCTGAAACAGTTTGTCATTAAAAGGGGTTAGCAGAGGATGGTTTCGATACATCGACCTCTGGGATATGGGCCCAGCACGCTTCCGCTGCGCCACTCTGCTGAAACATGCCCCAGTAGGGACACGAACTCACAACCATGGGCTTAGTAGACCAGTGCCTTATCCATTACGCCACTGGGGCTCCATTGCCTACCAATTCAACAACAAGAGACACCACACATGTATTTGGAAACAGATCAATATATTTAAAAAGCTTCTTATTATGTTTTGGCCGAAACAGTTGGTCATTTATAGGGGTTAGCAGAGGATGGTTTCGATCCATCGACCTCTGGGTTATGGGCCCAGCACGCTTCCGCTGCCCCACTCTGCTCAAACACATCCCATTTGGGACTCAAACTCACAATCCCTGGCTTAGGAGACCGGTGCGTTATCCACTGTTCACTCGGGTTCCTTTGCCTGGCCATTCAACATTTAGAGACACCACACAGGTATTTAGTCACAATTCAATATATTTAAAAAGCTTCTTATTATGTTTTGGCCGAAACAGTTGGTCATTTATAGGGGTTAGCAGAGGATGGTTTCGATCCATCGACCTCTGGGTTATGGGCCTAGCACGCTTCTACTTCGCCAATCTGCTCAAACACGTTCCAGTAGGGACTCAAACTCACAATCGCTGTCTTAGGAGGCCAGTGCCTTATCCATAAGGCAAATGGGGCTCCGTTGCCTTGACATTCAACAACAAGAGACACCACACAGGTATGTGGACACAGTTCAATATATTTACAAAGCTTCTGATTATGTTTTGGCTGAAACCGTTGTTCATTAAAAGGGGTTAGCAGAGGATGGTTTCGACTCATCGACTTCTAGATTATTGGCCCAGCACGCTTCCGCTGCGCCACTCCGCTCAAACTCATCCCAGTAGGAACTCAACCTTACAATCACTGGCTTAGGAACACATCCCAGTAGGGACTCAAACTCACAATCGCTGGCTTAGGAGGCCAGTGCCTTATCCATTAGGCCACTGGGGCTCCGTTGCCTGGCCTTTTCACAACAAGAGACAACATATAGGTATTTGGACACAGATCAATATATTTAAAAAGCTTTTAATTATGTTTCGGCTGAAACCGTTGTTCATTAAAAGGGGTTAGCAGAGGATGGTTTCGATCCATCGACCTCTAGGTTATGGGCTCAGCACGCTTCCGCTGCGCCAGTCTGCTCAAACACGCCCCAGTAGGGACTCAAACTCACAATCGTTTGCTTAGGAGGCCAGTGCCTAGCCACTGAGGCTCCGTTGCCTACCCATTCAACAACATGAGACACCACACAGGTATTTGGACACACTTCAATATATTTAAAAAGCTTCTAATTATGTTTTGGCTGATAAACCGTTGCTCATTATAAGGGGTTAGCAGAGGATGGTTTCGATCCATCGACCTCTGGGTTATGGGCCCAGCACGCTTCCGCTGCGCCGCTCTGCTCAAACACGTCCCAGTAGGGACTCAAACTCACAATTGCTGGCTTAGGAGGCCAGTGCCTGGCAACTGGGGCTCCTTTGCCTGGCCATTTACCAACAAGGGAATCCACACGGGTTATTGGACACAGATCAACATATTTAAAAAGCTTCTAATTATGTTTTGGCTGAAACCGTTGTTCATTAAAAGGGGTTAGCAGAGGATGGTTTCGATCCATCGACCTCTGGGATATGGGCCCAGCACGCTTCCGATGCGGCACTCCGCTGAAACATGCCCCAGTAGGGACACGAGTTCAGACTCGTGGGCTTAGTAGACCAGTGGCTTATCCATTACGCCACTGGGGCTCCATTGCCTACCAATTCAACAACAAGAGATACCACACACGTATTTTGAAACAGTTCAATATATTTAAAAAGCTTCTTATTATTTTTTGGCTGAAACAGTTGTTCATTAAAAGTGGTTAGCAGAGGATGGTTTCGATCCATCGACCTCTAGGTTATGGGCCCAGCACGCTTCTGCTGCGCCGTTCTGCTCAAACTCATCACAGTAGGGACTCAAACTCACAATTGCTGGCTTAGGAGGCCAGTGCCTTGCAACTGGGGCTCCTTTGCCTGGCCATTTACCAACAAGGGAATCCACACAGGTAATTGGACACAGATCAACATATTTAAAAAGCTTCTAATTATGTTTTTGCTGAAACCGTTGTTCATTAAAAGGGGTTAGCAGAGGATGGTTTCGATCCATCGACCTCTGGGTTATGGGCCCAGCACGCTTCCGCTGCGCCACTCTGCTCAAACATGCCCCAGCAGGGACTCAAATTCACAATCGTTGGCTTAGGAGGCCAGTGCCTAGCCACTGTGGCTCCTTTGCCTGGCGCTTCAACAACAAGAGACACCACACAGGTATTTGGAGACAGATCAATATATTTAAAAAGCTTCTAATTATGTTTTGGCCGAAACAGTTGGTCATTTATAGGGGTTAGCAGAGGATGGTTTCGATCCATCGACCTCTGGGTTATGGGCCCAGCACGCTTCCGCTGCGCCACTCTGCTCAAACACATCCCATTTGGGACTCAAACTCACAATCCCTGGCTTAGGAGACCAGTGCCTTATCCATTGTTCACTGGGGTTCCTTTGCCTGGCCATTCAACATTTAGAGACAGCACACAGGTATTTAGTCACAGTTCAATATATTTAAAAAATTTCTAATTATGTTTTGGCTGAAACAGTTTGTCATTAAAAGGGGTTAGCAGAGGATGGTTCCGATCCATCGACCTCTGGGATATGGGCCCAGCACGCTTCCGCTGCGCCACTCTGCTGAAACATGCCCCAGTAGGGACACGAACTCACAACCGTGGGCTTAGTAGACCAGTGCCTTATCCATTACGCCACTGGGGCTCCATTGCCTACCAAGTCAACAACAAGAGACACCACACATGTATTTGGAAACAGATCAATATATTTAAAAAGCTTCTTATTATGTTTTGGCCGAAACAGTTGGTCATTTATAGGGGTTAGCAGAGGATGGTTTCGATCCATCGACCTCTGGGTTATGGGCCCAGCACGCTTCCGCTGCGCCACTCTGCTCAAACACATCCCATTTGGGACTCAAACTCACAATCCCTGGCTTAGGAGACCGGTGCGTTATCCACTGTTCACTCGGGTTCCTTTGCCTGGTCATTCAACATTTAGAGACACCACACAGGTATTTAGTCACAATTCAATATATTTAAAAAGCTTCTTATTATGTTTTGGCCGAAACAGTTGGTCATTTATAGGGGTTAGCAGAGGATGGTTTCGATCCATCGACCTCTGGGTTATGGGCCTAGCACGCTTCTACTTCGCCAATCTGCTCAAACACGTTCCAGTAGGGACTCAAACTCACAATCGCTGTCTTAGGAGGCCAGTGCCTTATCCATAAGGCAAATGGGGCTCCGTTGCCTTGACATTCAACAACAAGAGACACCACACAGGTATGTGGACACAGTTCAATATATTTACAAAGCTTCTGATTATGTTTTGGCTGAAACCGTTGTTCATTAAAAGGGGTTAGCAGAGGATGGTTTCGATTCATCGACTTCTAGATTATTGGCCCAGCACGCTTCCGCTGCGCCACTCCGCTCAAACTCATCCCAGTAGGAACTCAACCTTACAATCACTGGCTTAGGAACACATCCCAGTAGGGACTCAAACTCACAATCGCTGGCTTAGGAGGCCAGTGCCTTATCCATTAGGCCACTGGGGCTCCGTTGCCTGGCCTTTTCACAACAAGAGACAACATATAGGTATTTGGACACAGATCAATATATTTAAAAAGCTTTTAATTATGTTTCGGCTGAAACCGTTGTTCATTAAAAGGGGTTAGCAGAGGATGGTTTCGATTCATCGACTTCTAGATTATTGGCCCAGCACGCTTCCGCTGCGCCACTCTGCTCAAACACATCCCAAAAGGGACTCAAACTCACAATCGCTGGCTTAGGAGGCCAGTGCCTTATCCACTGGCCACTGGGGCTCCTTTGCCTGCCTGGATGTGATATTGTTTTGCCCGCGTGCGTCACTTAAACAGCATTTCACAAAGCCAGAGAGAGGCAACAACTCAACACATGACAAACACGTCTTAAACAGCCTCCATTTGATGATCCTCTGAGTAAATTGCCAGTTATAGACGGTCCTCCTTAAAGTAGTGACTCGTGGCAATTTCTGGCATTATGGGAACGCTAAGTGCTTCCCTTAAGACTGTAAACCTATCACCCACATGTCATGTCCTGGTTGGATCGATTAAACCTTAAAACTGTGCTTAGCTTTTTAGCCACAGCCAGTTAATGAATTCATCACCAGTCGTTTGGTGAACCAGTAACCATTATGTCTCTTTGCTTTTTTTTCATTTTGTGATTTGCGGTAATGTTGTGAGCCTAAATTCACAACTTTTTGCTCAAGGAGGAGGTGTGTCCAGGGACTGTCACTGAATTACAATTTATGTTTCAATACTGTAATTTCACATTTCAAGTACACAATATTCTCATATTATTAAAAAACGTTTATTTGCACTCAGAATAGACTGAACACACTATTTACAAATTCATAAAGGGATAGTTTACCCAAACATAATAATAAAAATTGTACATGAAAATAAAATATTTGTCATAACCTATATACCTTCATGACATTACAAACCTTTATATCACTCTCTGTGTCTTTGTGGTTTTGTCATGGGATTCAATGTTCTTTGATTTCCAACATTCATTAAATTATCTTCTTTAATGTTTTGCAGAAGAAATAAACTATGCAGGTTGGAAATGACATGAGAATTAATAAGTAATGTGAGACTATTAATTTTTGTGTCAACTATCTCTTTAATAATCGGCTGAGAACATCATAAGATTTTTAGTGGCTGTTTCTCTGTATGAGTGAGTTCTGAGAAACCGTCTGGTGTGATTTGATGCCCAATCTTGAGGATCCATCAGCCATCTGAACCATCTGATGTTATAAGGTAGTTGTTTCTTTACTTCTGTGTAAATGGGTGAGAAAGACATCACACGAGAAGTCTCATTCATGTTCTTTGTGATGATCAGATTACATTTTTAAAGTGATCATCTACAGTGTGGGATAAACGTTGAACCAACCGTTGCTATTTATAATACAATGTTAGCGTGAATGGGTGTGTGGCGAGGCACAGATCGGAGATCAGCGTCGCCTGGGAAACGGCCCGGCAGCTAACGCTGATTGCGTACACCAGACGCAAAAGCCGCGTGCTCCCAGCACTCTGGGCACCGTATCTGGCCGCACCCAGCGCTGTGCCTTATTGACCCCCAGAGCGCGAGAGTGGAGGAACAACGAGGGAGACAGAGAGAAGGCACCCCAACACGACCACGGACTGGCGAGTTTTTAAAGAGCAAGCACCCCGGATATTTATGTTAGACGCGTGATTTAAGCTGTCTAATAAATTCCCCGCTGGGGTTATTTGTACCGCCATCTTATGTGTGTGTCGTGTCTCTCATCCGTCACAGGGTGGTTACGTAACAGATTATGCAAACGCGTATTTGATATGTTTATCCATCACATAAGTCATATAAGACGTTAGTGCTTTTCTCAAAAACATAGTTGGTTGTATTTTAAGGCAACATTTTACAAATGTACGACACGAAAAGTTTCTCAGATTACACAATTTTGCCTCCTATAAACCTTTGGCCAAATCACATATATCCTTTAGAGAAAACGCCATCCTAGACTGCATGCGACAGCTGAAAAAAATATAAATGGCAAATAGATAATTTATCTTATTGTGTATTATAAATCTGCATGTAAACATAATAGTTCATAATAGCATCAAACTGTATTGAAATTAAGTCTCCGATTCCTTATGTGGCACTCAGAATTGCTACCAGAGCATTTTGAACTGCTTTCTTAGGATTTATAATGGTTTAATGCTGTCTAAGTATGCAGTAGGTATAAAAGCAATGCATGTTTTAATGCAAATGAATGAATGAAATAGAAACTTAATTATACTGTTAGCAGAAGACAAGATATCTGGCACATCTTTTAACAGATTGAGATGGAAAGAGTCCAACACAGAGGTGAAAAAGTCAGAATGGAGAAAGCAAAGGAGTTTCCTACTGTCTTCATTAATAGACTCTCACATTCAAAGTGCTACACCAAATCATACATATGTACTCAGTTTGCTCACAACTGCAATTGATAAGTTCAAAAGTTAACCATTAAGTCTTTAAGGTACAATTCACACAATAATGAAAATTCTGCGTTAATTTACTCTCAAGTTGCTCCAGGTCTATATAGCTTTTGTAGCTCAGTGGTAAGACCGCAAGGTTGTGGGTTTGAATCCAGGGGATTGCAATTACCTGTGTAATATGTATAGGGTAAAGCAATGCAAGTCGCTTTTACTGTTATATGTAAATGTATCAATTTATTTGCCCTGATAAACACAGAGAGAGATATTTGAAAGAATGCTTGTAACCAAACTGATTTTATTCTTTGTGATGTTGTTCATGAGTCCTTTGTTTGTCTTGTTGAGAGTCGACCCTTTGACTAAAGGTCGCCTGTTCGATTTTCAGTGCCGGTGGGTAATGACTGAGGTGCCCGTTAGCTCCCTGGACGTTGCAGTGATAGCTGCCCACTGCTCTGGGTGTATTTGTGTTCACAGATCGCAGTGCGTGTGTTCACAACTCGCTAGATAGGTTAAATGCATAAGTAACATTTCGGCTATAGGTCATGAAGGCTTATGGTTTCTGTAAAAGCTTTCCTGTTGCAAGAGTAAAAGATACCGTGTTATAAGACAACACTGTGTCTGTGTGTGTGTGTGTGTGTGTGTGCGTGCGTGCGTGCGTGCGTGCGTGTGTGCGTGTTGGGGGGGGTTGTCCGTGATCTCACCTTACCAGTTTCAATTATACAATACATGAGGTGTTATGAAATAGCATCCTTGTGAGGTGTTATAAAATAAAACATACGATTTTAGATGTTATGAAATGCCAAGTGTTTAAAATAAACAGAAAGTGGTAAGGCATTTGCTTAAATTGCTATTTAAATTAAACTTTTTACTGTTAAGATATCTTGCTATATCACATTTGCCTGCTGTGGCAGATTTAACTTTGTCAATATTCAACATAATCATATAAAAATATGGTATAAAGAGCTACTGTTCTCAGATATCTTGTATATATATTATATGTATATGTAACTGCATGCATATATTTATGCAATTCACTGCAATAAAGTAGTCAAATACAGACACAAATCCTTCCAAGTCATTCTCAAAGCATCGCATGCGGAGCAAATACGTGTTTGGCGCATAAAGAGACCCCACATTGACTGTACACACGCTTGTATAACCGTTTGTATAACTCCGTACTCGGACCGACCACAATCTCGTCACTTGCCGTTCACTAGCTTTCCCTCCTTACTACTGATTTGACTATACGTAACTCACGCCGTCACAGGCCATGGGCGTCCACGTGCGATGTTTGACATACTTATATAAAAAGACTGGCGGCCTTCTCGGCCAATCACCGTTCGATCCTGACACTTCCGCGTTTTTCTCATTGAAGTCCGCAATGATCTGCCAATCAAATTGCGGCGGGGGAGGAGCCCCAGGCGGAGCTTGAATTCAGGTCACGCTGCGAGCTGAAGGAACCAGGGCAGCATTCGTGAAACCGGCGCATCTGGTGAAGCGTGTCAAAGCGATTCCGTGACTGGGAACCGAGACTGGGATTTTAGGATTTTTTTCATTAATCCGGACAGCACAGACATTCCCACTCTATAACAGAAATGTAACTGAGTTGCCAGGTAGGATGCATTCGTCTTGTTTTCGGGTCTCGGGTGGGCGGTTGTTTAACACTTTCCATTGATGCACTGTGACCGATTCTCTTAAACAAAGTTTCAGCAGTGGACAGATAGTGTTGCTGATGCGGCATGAATGACATAGACGTAAACATCATTATGCATTAAAATGTGTCGATTTTGTCGTTTTTATAACACACATTTATATATTATATCCATCAAACATGTGCGTTGCATAACTGTGTCAGTGAGTAGGTCAAGCGCCATATCTTACTTCATTGTCCCCTTTATTTCTTTGCTTTTCTTGAGAAATGACGTTAACTCTAATTTACATTTTCTAAAACGGTGCAAGTTACTGAAATTGTAAAAACTAGAATGTTAATTCTGGAAACACTACTAAAGTAAAGTCATTCAGAATTACGTATAGTGTTGTGGCGAATATTTATATATATATATTTAGTCATCTTGTATGTTAGTTTCTCTTGCTTTCTGTTTAACAAAAATGCCTTATGATTCGTAAACTCTGAATCAGATGCCCATTAATATGTGGTCATTCATTTACAAAGTTCAACATGTGTAGCAGTTTTAACACAGTATTCTGTATGGGTGAGTTTGAAATCTGTAGGGTGTTAAAACTGACCTAGTCCTACAAGAGACGTTCAACATAACTTGCCTAATCTGCCTCAATGTATTTAGCACATCAGCTCGGCACATGTTGTTTAAAAGTCACTCTGCTTGCATCCTCATTGGGCTGTTTTTATACCTTTTCCAACAAAACAAATACAATCTGCCCAAAATCTATTGAGTAATATATGCACCTGTTTTTGCATGCATTTTACTTTTTTCCATACATGCCTTGCCATATCCTTTTTTTATTCTTTGTATATTTAGTTTGTGAGATCAATGGTGCTGATTCCAATGACAGCCCAAAGACTTTAAAACTGCTGTAATATGTATTTTGGTAGGGCTAGATAAGAAAGCTGGAATGACCTTATAAGCAGCACATCTTCTGCTTCTATGAAGGATGGTGTTTATAAAGGATGTCAGTTTCTATAATGACAAAGACAGAATTGATGGATGCAGTCTAGACATGTACCATAATACAGTTGAAAGAAAAAGTATGTGAACCCTTTGGGCTTACTTGGATTTCTTCATAAATTGGTCATAAAATGTGTTCTGATCTTCATCTAAGTCACAACAATAGAGAAACACAGTCTGCTTAAACTAATACCGCACAAACATTATATGTTTTCATGTTTTTATTGAACACAACATGTAAACATTCATAGTGCAGGGTGGAAAAAGTATGTGAACCTTTGGGTTTAATAACTGGTTGACCCTCCTTTGGCAGCAATAACCTCAACCAAACGTTTCCTATAGTTGCAGATCAGACCTGCACAACGGTCAGGAGAAATTTTGGACCATTCCTTTTTACAAAAGTGTTTCAGTTCAGCAATATTCTTGGGATGTCTGGTGTGAATCGCTCTCTTGAGGTCATGCACAGCATCTCAATCGGGTTGAGGTCAGGACTCTGACTGGGCCACTCCAGAAGGCGTATTTTCTTCTGTTGAAGCCATTCTGTTGTTGATTTACTTCTATGCTTTGGGTCGTTGTCCTGTTGCATCGTCCATACTCTGTTAAGCTTCAGTTGGCGGACAGATGGTCTTAAGTTTTCCTGCAAAATGTCTTGATAAACTTTGGAATTCATTTTTCCATCGATGACAGTAATCCGTCCAGGGCCTGAGGCAGCAAAGCAGCCCCAAACCATGATGCCCCCTCCACCATATTTCATAGTTGGGAAGAGTTTTTGATGTTGGTGTGCTGTGCCTTTTGTTCTCCACACATAGCGTTGTGTGTTCTTTCCAAACAACTCAATTTTGGTTTCATCTGTCCACAGAATGTTTTGCCAGTAGTGCTGTGGAACATCCAGGTGCTCTTTTGCAAACTTCAAACGTGCTGCAATGTTTTTTTTGGACAGCAGTGGCTTCCTCCGTGGTGTCCTCCCATGAAGTCCATTCTTGTTTAATGTTTTCCTTATTGTAGATTTGTCAACAAAAATGTTAGCATGTGCCAGAGATTTCTGTAAGTGTTTAGCTGACACTCTAGGATTCTTCTTCACCTCATTGAGCATTCTGCGCTGTGCTCTTGCAGTCATCTTTACAGGACGACCACGCCAAGGGAGTGTAGCAACAGTGCTGAACTTTCTCCATTTGTAGACAATCTGTCTTACAGGGGACACATGGACATCAAGGCTTTTAGATATACTTTTGTAGCCCTTTCCAGCTTTATGTAAGTCAACAATTCTTGATCGTAGGTCTTCTGACAGCTCTTTTGTAAGAGGCATGGTTCACATCAGACAACGCTTCTTCAGAACAGCAAACTCAAAACCGGTGTGTGTTTTTAATTGGACAGGCCAGCTTTAATCAACACATCCAATCTCATCACATTGATTGGACCCCAGGTTGGCTGACTCCTGGCTCCAATTAGCTCTTGGAGAAGTCATTAGCCTAGGGTTTCACATACTTTTTCCACCCTGCACTATGAATGTTTACATGTTGTGTTCAATAAAAACATGAAAACATATAATGTTTCTGCGGTATTAGTTTAAGCAGACTGTGTTTCTCTATTGTTGTGACTTAGATGAAGATCAGAACACATTTTATGACCAATTTATGAAGAAATCCAAGTAAGCCCAAAGGGTTCACATACTTTTTCTTTCAACTGTAGATGTTTGTAACTGCAGAAATGGACCCTCTAGCATTCATACAAATGATGTGCTTTACATCATCTCTTTCTCGGTGGTAGGATTAATTCGCATGTGGTCTTAAAAACATGTTGTGTGGTCACATGGCTCATTCTTCAACTCTCCCGCCGGCTTTGATAAAGAGAGTGGGCGAGCAGTTTGTGGTGATGAGTGTCTGATATCAGGAATTCGTTCAACAGGATAGTTTGAAAGCACTGGCCCTTCCGAGTGGATTTGGTCACGGGAGGTGAGCACGTAGTAGCTAGTCAATAGGAGGGTAGGAGGTGATGATGCATGAGATGAAGAATTCGGCTATGAAAGGGGCTGTATGAAAGCTGGTTTATATTATCATGGATCATTGTAGATCTGGACTGCCTTAGGGGCCACCATGTTGAGATTACACGAACAGTTGAAGGCTAAAAGAAGATCGATTTGTTTACATAAAATATGAATCAGTTCTCATATTCTGACATAGATCTTGTGTAGAGGACTGGCATAAATAGTTTTTCTCTCCTTCCCGTGCCATTGATTTAGTTAGTGTGTAATTTAAAATATACACAGCCCCCTCATTGTTCCAGTAATAGAGATGACCATTAGGGGTCGACCGATTATCGAACTGGCCGATTATCGGCGTCGATATTAAGGATTTAGCCGATAATCGATATCGGTCATTTTCAAAGCTGATTTGCCGATAAAGTCATTTAATTTTAAAATGTTCTATTTTGCTCTGATGCAGCCAAGAATTTAGCGAGAGCAGTCAGAACACGTCTCTCTATTTGTTGCGTAGAGTAATGCCCGCCCACTGCTCCTCTGATTTGTTGGAGCTAAGTCACGAGTCCCGCAAATCAACGCATTCTCACACAGAACGCACTTACTAACTGGAGCTGCTTCGCGTTCATGCTCTCTGAGGTAAGGCAGCATCAGACGTTGAAATAAATCACAATCCACTATACTGAGAAGCAAAACACTTCAATATAATTAGTGCCTGAATTTCGGAGCAGCTTTGCGGGTGTCCTGCTGGTTCCGCAGGAGTTACGCATTATTATCATGTCGATATAATTCACATCCTTAATATAACAATGATTTTGCTCTGCAAGCGAGCAGCACACTGCACACGCGTTTCTTGTACTTGATCGAGCTGGCGTTTTGCATGTGATTTTAAGTTACGCCATTTCAAAAATACAAGCCATTTTAAAGCATAAAGAACTTGAATCGTCGGTCTTCAGTCAGATCGCTCTCGTGCACGCGCGCGCACACACACTCCGTATCTCTAGCTGCTCGAATGTTAGATCGAGTTATTTTTCGCAACTTATATTTATACACATAAATGTTGAGAGACACACATGGGTGTGATTAAATGCCCGTCTTGCCGACAATACACTCAAGGAATAGGCTAATGTACTTACTAAGTGTGCCTAAAATTTGCTTTTAATGTTATAGCTTCATAAAAACATTTGCGGTCTTTTCAACAACATACACAATAAAGCTATTAAGGCAATTCAATTATTTACACTTATTATATAAATTTAATTGTGCTAGTTAATCCAATGATGAGCAAAATGATTTATTGAATAGTTCTAGTATTTTATGCAATGTTTAAGTCATCAGAACATATTTTTTTATATAAATAAATATAATGTATTCCATTCAATTTTTTTATTTATTTAGTGGTTTTTACAATGCATTTTTCTTTCCAAAAAGCTTTACATGAGAAAAGACAAATAAAACACAGAAAGAGGCAGAATACAGTGCGGTGCAATAAATAAAGCAATGGTCTAATAAACCAATGTTGATGAAATTTAGCAAACCATAATCTAATCTAAAAAAGAGAAATATGAAAGATGTAATTACACATATTAAACATGGGATTAATCATAAAGCATACAGTCTGTGGGTTATTTTAACTCTCTTCATTTTTCCTTAATTGTAGTCGATTAGTAGATTCAAATGTTTCAGAGCCTGTGTTCTTAATTTTTATATAAATTTACGTTTTTATACCATATATATATCGGTTCAAAATATCGGTTATCGGTCTAATTCACATGGAAATAATCGGTATCGGCCCTGAAAATGCATATCGGTCGACCTCTAATGACCATGCACCCACACAGCCTCCGATGCGACATTCTCCACTCCTGGAACCGCATGAGCTTAGAGATATTGTAATATACTGTAATACAAATATTTGCCTGAAACAGTACAGGAATATTGTAGCCTATAGGCCTGCACAATATAATATATTGAAAACCTGCAACTTAAGTATGCGCATTGCAATGGTTTTGAAATAACGGAATGACTTTAA